>ML778009.1:2119576-2163145 GCA_009831015.1 Picea engelmannii
GACATATTACCAGATGACATATTTCTGGGATGACATATTACCAGGATGACATATTTCCCGGACCACATGATATTTAGGTGGTTTTTCGGCACATGGTTTTTTGCTGATGGTTTTCTATTTCCGGTTAAGGAATTAGGGTTTTGGACTAATCCAAGTCATTGGTTTAGGGTTTTGGATGCCACTGGCTCCTATATGTATATTTTATTGTAAACAATGTAACACAATGTATGAATATAATATATGTTGGTTTTCCCGGTTTGGGTTTCCAGGTGAAAAATCTTAGTGTAATGTTTGTATTTGCCATTGTATCTTTTCTGAATATCAATTTGCAATAGATATTGTACAAGGTTAGAATTTACAATCTGCAACATCCATGAGTTGGAGTTCTACATCAGATGAATGCAAAGAATGTTCTCAAGAGAAATTTAAGAAAGAGCATATGAAGAGAAATCTCAAGACTTTGAGGCATACCAGAAAGAGACTCCTGTATGAAGATAAGAAGAAGACAACTTGGTGGAGAACCTCTAGTGCACAACATAAGTGTGGTGAAGATTTCCTAGATAACATCAATATGACTACTCAGAAGATTAGATCTCATGATGACAGAAGAAGTGCCACATGGATATGTTCCAGTTCTCCAACTATGATATACTCTATTGTTCAGATCTACATGAAGCCTTCACAGTATTCTAGACTAAAGCACATTTGAAATCAATTATTACATTATCCATGATGAAGTCCAGAAAGTAGAGGTAAAGCTCGAGCATATTCTCACTTATGAGCAGACAACAAATATCCTGACAAAACCTCTATCCAGAATCAAGTTTGTATATTTCCGAGAGAAGACGGGGATAAGGAAGATTCTCCAAGCTAAGAGAAGGTACAGAAAAATATTTTTGAAAAACATTTATTTTTGTAATTTAAGTAACTCTCCAGTTAGGAAGGAGAATTTATCTTTGCAATTGAAAAATAGTCCAGATTGGATAGATGCTTTCCTGTTTGGAAAGTGGACTAATATTTTTGACGGACAGTGACTTCCCATTGTAGTTAACATGGGAGGCAGACTGATTTCTAATGTATCATAAACAATGACTTCCCATTGTGGTTAACATGGGGAGTGGTCTAGGACAGTCATTCTTCTTTGAAGTCACTCTGAGTAGTGGTCAAGTAGAATGGTCCGCGTCGCCGGGCAGTCATTATTTTGAAGTTCACAGTTGTGAGTAGTTTCGAAGAATGGTCTATTTTGGAGGTTGATGCGGGACATACATTCCTTAGGTAAGACCATTCTCTCCAGGTTACACTTTTTTTAGTGTCAGAGGAATGGCCTAGGGTGGGGAATGGTCCGGATAGTTGTTCCTTAGGGAAGACTCATTCTCTCCAGGTTACACTTTGTTTAGTGCCGGAGGACTGGCCTAGGGTAAGGAATAGTCCAGGCTCAACAATCAGGGACAATCATTCCTTAGGGTTTATACATTCTCTCCAGGGTGCATTTTAATTAGTGTAGGAGGAATGGCCCAGGGTGGGGAATGGTCCAAACATTTCTTAGGGTTTATACATTCTGTCCAGGGTGAAATTTGATTAGTGTAGGAAGAATTGCCCAGGGTGAGAAATGGTCCAGGCTCAGAAATCAGAGACAATCCTTCTTCCTTGTTTGTGAAGAATAGGGAATATAGCCCATTGTTGATGAGGGAAAACATTCTTTCAGATCTCACAAACGTGAGTGAAAGATTAGCCCAGAGGATTTAGTTTATCTTTAACAATATTTTTCTATGCAGGATGGCATTAGATGATTGTTATGGAGACTATCTGTCTCCAGACAGTAGAGATATACTACTGTGGTGGATATGTTCCACTATTCGTAAGGAAGATATTCTTTCAAAGCTCACAAATTTGAGTGAAATATTGGCCCAGATAATTCAATCTATATCATAACATTGTTTCTATGAAGGATGCTATCAGATGACAGTAGATGAGGACTACTGTGGTGAATATGTTTCACTGTTCGCAAACATATGTTGCTGATCAAGTACTTGTGTGTTACTTGATGTGGTAGTGAACCATTGGAGTGTAGTTATGTACTACTATGAATAGACACAGTTGTGCTCTATCCTTTTTCTAATTGCCTTGAATACTATCAATAGTTTATTGGAGATAATGATCATTCAGATGGATGATGAATAGAGATTTTCCAGACGAAAAATAGTTCAGAACTTTTACTCCTCTTGTATCACTCTATGGTGAGAGTGACTTATCCAAAATCATATCTAATTACTGAGATGAAGTATGTTTTCGAGAGATGATGCAGCTGATGGTGATGGTGATGCTCATGATCTAGTCATGAGATAGTCTAGATGACTATATTGATGCTACCAGGTAAATGGTATGTTTTGTGCTCAAGTCCAATACCTATAAATACCTCTCTAGCTAGGAGGTGGTGTTAATATTATGGTACCCGCGGGAGGTATTTACCTCCACGTGTGAACTTGACCAGAATAGAAGACTCTGAGAAGCAAGAGAAACCCTAATGAGTTGGCTAATAACCCTAGAAGCCTTTTTGGCTCAAGAAGATAATTTATATTAGGCTATTAGACTCTAAGAGAAGAAGTCGGCCATAAATAATAATAATATACTGAACAGACACATATCCATAAGGAGAAGTTGGCCCCAGAAAAACTATCAGAACCATTATAAATACAGGGCGCTATTTCTCATTTGTAGCATCTCAGAATTGTTGTTTCCCAGTTTGGTGCGCACTGCAATTGCAGTCTTGTGCACAGGTTTGGAGGAGCACTGCTAGTGCAACTGCAACAACAACAAGTTTTCAGTATTGGCTTGAATATCTCTTGGCTAGGGTTTGGATTATCTAATCATCCTTTTGTGATGCACTATCCTTAGGGAATTATGCACTACCCTTTGTCTGGCTATCTAGCCTAGGGTTTGCTTCTGGAGGAATTCTCAGTCAGGGTTAAGGTGCTCGGAGGAAGGCTTCAGCCTATGGTTGGGTGACGAAGGTATCATCAATGGTAAAATGAGCACACCATATTCTATTTTCTAGCAACAATCCCCAAATCCATTACCCAAATCCCTTTCTTTTACCCCTCACCGGGTGTACAATCTTTCCAGGTAGTCGCAATGCTCACCCTTCCTAATATGGTGCTAGAAATCCCAGTCTGGTATCTACATTCACCTAAGATGGTCCCTCAATTATCCCTCCCTCCCCAAACAGAAGGAATCCCGATTCATATTCCCATACTTACCCTCACCATCCCACCCACACTCCCACTCGATAGCACCCCTGCTACAGTTGGGGGCAGATGGAAAAAGAAAGAGCCTACCGCTCCAATTCCCCCATGTGTCCAACCTCCTTGCACACTATGTGAGAAATATAGAAACCCCACCAACAGGTGCCCATCTATCCCCAAGCTACACAATCTCATTCAACTCCCTCGAGCACCACCACCACTCGTCGCTTCCTCCAGTACTGCCGCTATCCCCCAGAACACAAGTAGAAAAGGACTTCGAACCAAATTAGCATGTGCCATCTGTTCAAAATATGGACATTATACACACCATTGTCCAACATTACCTCAATTTTGGTAGATGCTAACATCCGTACGCATGATCTTTCAGCAATAACCCACCCCCACACATGTCACTGACATCCATTATGTCATGACCTTAGTCAATGAATGTATGAGATGTCCCTTCTCTCTATGTGAACCACTTGATCATTTCACATATCAATGTCCTATGATCATTGAATACAGGCGTCACCAACTGACCCTTATTCAAAACCCTATAGCCTGTTGGCATGTTTTACAGGCAACGTATGCTTGTCATTGATGGAAAGTACAACAACGATGATGGCTTAAGTACAATAGTGATGATCAACAACACAATGATAATCGGGGAAGAGAAGCAACCATGACCATTGGATCAACAATTCAGAATTCCCGATGGCTGTCAGATCTCAATGTACACAAGAGGAGCACACAAATATGGAGGATATATCTCGAGCGTTAGATCCGAGCGCAGGGTCCGACCACCGTTGCATCGAGGAGAGCCTTCACGTTCTTTAAAGTGCTAGGAGAAGCAGGTTTACAAAATCTTGAAAGTAGGAGGACTGCCCATCTTCGAGTAGGACACGTGGTGAAAGATCAGCGTTTCACTGACTGGAAAGTCAAAGGAACAGGGTTCCCTAACCTGCTGAATTCATGAAGTGTGAAACCCCGAAGTAAACTCCATTTCAGAGTTTTAGAGATCGAGAGTTGGAGATGTCAAAGAATATTAACCACAGGAATCCCAAAATCACGATATGCAAAATCGGGAATTAATATGAGCCATCAGATAGAGGTTTGATCTGGACCGTTGATCCCAGTCCATTTTAGAGTTTCGCGGATCGAGAGTTGGAGATTTCAAAGAATATTAACCACAGGAATCCCGAAATCGCGATATGAGAAATTGCGACTTAATCTGAGCCGTCAGATCAAGGTGTGATATGGACTGTTGATCCGACTCCATTTTGGAGTTTCACGGATCGGGACTTTGAAGTGACAAGAACACTGAACATCAAGAATGTCGAAATCGCGATATGGTCTAAGGCGTCAGATAAAGTGTTGATCGAGACTGTTGATCCCATGCCATTTCAGGGTTTCGGGGATCACGACTTGGAGAGTCAAGATGCCTCATCTCCAGATTCATGAAATGCAAAATCGCAAAAGCACCTTATGCATAAGGTTATGGTCACAGCCCTTGGTCACATCAGCGAGAGATGGAGGAAAGAGCTAGAGAAACCAAGCTCCTTTTCGGGGATCACGACTGGGAATGTCGAGACACATGGTCACACGAATGCCGAATTACCGAATGCCGAAATGCCAAAATGAATGCAAGATCCCATGGAATCAATCCAATGGTGCAGGTGAATTTGAACAAGATCGGAGGGTTACTGTAGCACGACACAGTGTAACTGCCAGAAACCACTGATGGTTTCTGCCAGAGGACTCGAAGACACTTCAGGATGATTGATAGAGGAGGTGAAGAGTCCCTGGGAATATTCAAGAGGGATGAAAATGTTCGTGGAGGCAATTGACAACTGGATGAGCATTGAGGCCTGTAACTAGAACATAGAAGGTGATCTCGACTATCATAGAGAAGACGAAGAGTCTCAAATTTCCAGAGAGGCTGAGGAATCTCAGTATAACATACAGTGATGCTGAACGAGTGGTAAATAACCAGAGAAGCTGAAGAGTCACAATGATGATCAGAAAGAGCACTCAAGTTGTGGAGGAATTTGGCACAGAGTGAGCATGTAGAGGCATTGTGAATATTGCATGCACAAAGACAACAGAGACTATAATAATGCTAAACAAAGAAGAGATGAGGGTTGTCATTGTGTAGGATAATTCAGGTGTGTACAAGGAGGCAGAACATAGGAGCAGAAATGCACAGTCGAGGAATGGTGCATTGAAAGGATATGTCACATAGAGCATAAAAGGTGGAAGAACAGAAAGTGCTAGAGGTGTGCAGAAGACACTGATGCAGACATGGAAGAGCAGTGTAATAGAACAACAACAGGACTGGTAAGACATTGAATAATTTTATATCGCTGTAATAAGTTTTAGTAACAAAGAATTCATAATTTAGGGTGGTTGGGAGGTGCTAAGGAGGACTGGTGTCTACAAAGGTTCAAGTGGGTGTTTGAACAAAGAGAGTTGGTGCTTCCTTCTATTTGAGGCTAGAGAAACCAAGGAGTTTGTGCTTCCTTCTAGTTGGTGCTAGAGAAACCTTGGGGTTGGTGCTTCCTTCTAGTGGATGCTAGAGAAAACAGAGAGTTGGTGCTCTTAGCAAGTTGCAGCTTGCAAAAACAGAGGTTGTAGCCTCACAATGAGTTGATTCTCATATGTATGATAATGTAAAGAATGTAGATAATACTTATCATATAAAGAAAAAGAGGTTTTTACCCTGTATGGGTTTCCTCGGGAATTATCTGTCTTTGTTTTTCTCATATATGTGACTGATGTTGAATGTGCCTTTGCTTATTTCCCATTATTGTGATCCTCATTGAGTGCCTTGTAAATATTTTAAAAGAAGCATAATTGTTTAAGCACGGTGACAATTGATTCACCCCCCCCTCTCAGTTTTCCAACAATTGGTATCAGAGCCGACCCCTTTTTATCTAAGGGTAGATCCTAGAGCTTAAACATGTCAAGCCATGAAAGAAATTCAACCAATAAGGCCCCACGGTTCAATGAAACAAACTATGCCTTTTGGAAAGTTAGAATGAGAACCTACATAATGGATTTAGGTGCAGATGTCTGGGATGTGGTAGATACTAGTTATGTAAAGCCAGTGGTGCTAGCTAATAAAGATGAAAAACTAGAATTTAGCTTCAACGCTAAGGCTATGAATTCTATCTTGAGTGGGCTTGCAGAAGCAGAATTCGTAAAAGTTATGCACCTAGGAACTGCCAAAGAAATGCGGGACAAACTCATTAGCAATTATGAGGGTAATGAGAAGGTAAAGGATGCAAAGCTTCAAACCTACAGAATACAGTTTGAACAACTGAATATGAAGGAATATGAAACTGTTGGAGAATACTTTCTGAGAGTAGAAGAAATGGTAAATGCAATGAAGACACTTGGTGAAACAATTGGGGAACCTTCTTTAGTTTAGAAAATCTTGGATCTCTCCCAGATAGGTTCAACCCGAAGGTCTTTGCTATAAAAGAACTTAATGATCTAAAAAACTTGCAGTTTGACCAACTTCTAGGAAAATTGACTGCATATGAAATGAGAATAGTTAAAGATAAACCCACCTCCAGAGAAGCATCATTTAAAGCATACAAGAATGAGGATTTTGAGCCCGGTGAAATTGAAGAAAAATTTGTGAAGAGACTGAAGAAGGGATCAGGAAAATACAAAGGTAAACTCCCTTTCAATTTCTTTAACTGTGGTAGGATAGGTCATTTTGCAAATAAATGTCCCCACAAAGGAAAGGATCAGACTTGTGATGATGAGGAGAAATACAAACACAAAAAATTCTTTAAAGAGAATAACTTTAAGAAGAAAAGTCTTTGTGCAAACAATGATGATGATCCTTCAGATGATGAAGACAATGATTCATCTATTGAAGATAAACTAAATGACTTCATACTTATAGCCAAAGAGGACTATGACAATAATAACACAGGGAGTGATGTTAATGAAGAAGAAGCTATGGTTGACATGGAAGGAGAACTGATCAGTGCATTGGAAGAGATTGACAGACTAAGAATCAAGAACATAAAGCAAAGAAAATTGTTGATACGGTTCAAGAAAGATAGTAAAGAACCTAATGAAGACCTTTTCCTACTAAAAGTAGAATTGGAAGAGGCAAAKAAAATCAAAGAGATTCTGAAACAACAACTATTAGAAAAGAAGGCAAGATGTGAATCATTAGAACAAGAAGTAGTGAAAACAAGGAAAGAAATGGAGAAGTTTCAAGCCTTGTATAATTAGAATCTGTCAAGTATCAAAGCCTCAGAAGGATTAGCCACCATTCTGAATCAACAAAGGAATCCAAAGATGAAAGCTGGTTTGGGTTCTGAAGAGGGATCAAGTAGTGGGGAGCCAGGAAATGAAGAACCCACCAAGTTTGTCAAAAGTACAACCAATAACAATAACGAACCTATAGAAACAAAGGAAGACAATCAACTGCCCAGGATGAGTAAAGAAAAGGGTGCCAGGATTGAATCTGTAGAACGAAGAAATAATGCTCTCTCTGCTGAAAGACGTCATCAGCAAGAAAGAAATCGATTTTCTCAAAGAAGACAACCATTTTCCAAGTACAAAGAATTTTTCTATGGCTATTGTTTATATTGTTCTAACTTTGGTCACAAAGATTTAAATTGTTCCTTAAGACTTAGACATGAGCAATTAATATTTCAAAGGAATAAATACTTCCCACAACAAAGAATGATACAGTCAAGTAATAATCCTTCACAGACTGCAAATTGCCAAATTAAGTCTGGAAACATACAACTAAGGAGACCAAGAAATAATCAACGGTCAACAAGTAGGCAACACTGAAAGAATAAGTTTGACTTATTGAATAATGAGGTTGAATGATACACCTATCATAACTTTGGACATAAATCTATTGACTGTCGGTTAAGGAACTATGAACCAGATTCGAAATCCCCTGCTGAAAATGTCAATTTTTGGAAGAAGAAGGAAAGTAACAAGTGTGGATTAGTATTGTCTTCTCAAAGAAAAACGAACCCTTGGTATATATACAGTGGATGCTCCAAACACATGACAGGATACAAAGGCAATTTTCTATCTCTAAGTGAAAGAAAACCAGGAAGCTTAACCTTTGGAAATGATGCTCCAGGGAAAATAAAAGGCAAAGGAATGGTGAGCTTAAGTAATGGAAAAGGAAAAGCCCAAGATGTTCTACTTGTGTATGGGCTGAAACATAATCTTCTCAGTGTAATTCAAATGTGTGAAAGAGGATGTGAGGTGTTGTTCATGTCCAAGGACTACAAGATAAAGTCTGTAAACTCAGGACAAGTGGTGGCCAAAGGCATAAGGACAAAAAATAATGTATATGTGCTGAAAGAAAATAGAGAAGAATGTCATCTAAGAAAACATGATGAAAGTTGGTTATGGCATAGGAGACTTTGACATCTAAACTTTGAACACTTAATCAAACTTAAAAACCTCGAGGGAGTAAAAGATCTTCCGAGAATATCAAAGCCCCAAGATTCAATGTGTAAACCCTGTCAAGTAGGGAAGAAAAATAGGACACAGTTTAAGTCCAAGAGCTTTACTTCAACAGAGAAACCACTCCAACTGGTTCATATGGATTTATGTGGACCATCAAGACAGGAAGGCACAGGGAAAGAAAACTACTTCATGCTGATTATCGATGATTACTCTAGACTTACTTGGGTTTCCTTTCTCAAAGAAAAAGCTGAAGCATTTGAGAAGTTTAAAATATTTAAGGCTTTAACTGAGACTCAAAAAGGGAAGAGGTTAAAGGCAGTAAGATCAGACCGGGGAGGAGAGTTTATGTCAATAGACTTCAAGGAATTCTACGATGAGCATGGGATCAAGAAAGAATACACAATCCCAAGAACTCCACAACAAAATGGAGTAGTTGAGAGGAAAAACAGAACAGTGCAGGAAATGGCCAGGTCAATGGTGAATGAGAAGAACATTGGTCAAACCTACTGGGTAGAAGCAATACACACATCATTCCATGTGCTTAAAAAATCCCACCTCAGACCACAAAGTGACAAGACACCTTATGAATTATGGTTTGGAAGACCTGCCTCAATCAAACACTTCAGAGTCTTTGGGAGTAAATGCTACATAAAGAATAATGATGAGAACCACGGAAAATATGATGACAGGGCGGATGAAGGTATTTTATTAGGGTATGATACAAATAGTAAATGATACAAATGTTATAATAAGAGGCTTCATAAAATGGTTGATTGTATTGATGTAAAAATTGATAAAGGAATCCCAACAAGAGAGGTGTACAGTAATGAGTCTTCTACAAAAGACACAACTAAAGCTGAAGATGAACAGGTCCAAGAATCAGAAAATGAAGACTCTGAATCAAATGAAGACTCAGACACTCAGACAAAATCAAATCAATAGTCAACTACAAATTCGTCCTCTAGAATCATTCAAAAGAATCATCCTGCAAGTTAGATAATTGGGGAAAAAGACAAAGGTGTACAAACCAGAAGAAAGCTAATAAAAAACACCGAGCAATCTCATACAACCTTCATATCCATGATGGAACCCAATAATTTTAATGAAGCCAACAAAGATGACCACTGGGTTAAAGCAATGAATGAAGAACTTGATCAGATTGAGAAAAACAATACGTGGGAGATGGTTCAAAGACCTGAAGGTAAAAATGTCATTGGCTCCAAATGGATCTTTAAGAATAAGTTGAATGAGCAAGGACAAGTTATCAGGAGCAAAGCGAGGTTAGTCTGTAAAGGCTATGCTCAGATAGAATGACTGGATTTTGATGAAACATTTGCGCCCGTAGCAAGATTAGAAGCTATCAGAATGTTTCTTTCCTATGCTTGTCATAAAAGGTTTAAAGTCTACCAAATGGATGTCAAGTCAACCTTTCTCAATGGAGATTTAAGTGAAGAAGTCTATATGGAACAACCAGAGGGTTTCAAATTGTTTGATAACCCTGAATTAGTATGCAAGCTGAAGAAAGATTTATATGGTTTAAAACAAGCCCCTCGAGCCTGGTATCACAGACTGGATACGTATCTCAAAGACAAAGGGTTCAAGAGAGGAACAACTGACAATAATCTGTATATTAAAATAGAGGATAATGATTTTCTCATCATACTGGTCTATGTAGATTCCATCATCTTTGGATGTAATAAGGATTCACTGGTACAATGGTTTGCTTCTGCCATGGAGTCTAAATTTGAAATGTCTATGATAGGAGAACTGTCATTTTTTCTTGGTCTACAAATTACTCAGTGATGCAGGAGCATCTCTCCACGTCAGCGAGCCAGTCAGCCAACCACGCCAGCGCGCATGCATTCAAGGATGAAGAGAGGTGAAACCTTCATCTTCATTTTTGAATTTGAATGTAATTAATGTTGTAGGCTGTTGAGCCATGGAGTCGTGCCTTTGTGCAGGCATTAGAGTAGGTAGGCCTTTAATTTTTGTAAGGCTGAGATCTAGATCCAGATGGTGGACTAGACAACCCATTCAATGTAATTGAATAGGGTAGGTAGGTTGGAGGGAAGAGCTCTAAGAGCCCCCTAATGTAAAATATCAATTTTGATCTCATTTTGGAAGAGAGTTAGTAGAATGAGAAGAGGGTATGTGAGTAGAGAGAAGAAGAGAAGGAGCCGAGACCTTGTTACAGGTCGTGCTCAGGAACACCTTGTACAAATAGGCATTTTCCATTTAATATATAAACAACATTTTTTCCTGCACACTTTTGTGTTGAATGAATGCCTGTGAGTGTTCTTTATAGGCTGTGGATGTATGTTATGTTTATGCATTTGCAGGAGTTGTTTTGGCTTCAATCTTGAGAGGTATTTGAGGATTCACACCAGGAGGGTGTGATAGAACACTGCGGGTTCTGATAGATGTGCACAGAGGGTGCATTTCTGAACTCTACGGAGTCAGACAGAGGCATGCCAGGTGGGCACAGAAGTTGAAATCAACAACCCGGAAGAAAGATCTGTGAGGTTACTGAATACCTCAAGAGGCAAGGATGTGTAGGGAGAACATAGTTGCATACAAAATCTCTGAGGAGTTCTGTGAAGCTTTTCCAGAAGGGCACTAAGTAGGTGTAAGAAGTGCACAAAAGAACTCTGCTGTGAGTTCTGTATAACTCTTCCAGGAGGGCATTGAGATAGTGTGCAGACAGGCACAAGAAGAGAACTCGGTTGGGTTCTGTATTTTGGAGGAAGAATCCACTGAGGGATCTTAGTAGGGTTACTGAACACCCTGCATATTCAGTAAGAGGTTGCTTGAGGGAAGGATAGTCAGGAGGGCATCCCAATTCTCCATATAAGGGAGAAAGAAGAAGGATTTATTTCCTTAGGGGGTCTAAGTATTTGGAGAAGTTCAGAAGAGATAACACTTTAGTGCATGAAGACTCTGCAGGAGTGCAGATGTCAGAATCCTTTGAGGATTCGAGAGAAGAAACTCAGGAGGAACAACGTGTTGAGAATGCAGGTGAGGACTCGGATTTGTGGAGCACGTATAGGAAAGTCAAGGGTCGAGGCCTTTAATCTTAGAGAAATCTTCCAAGCATCGAAAGAAAGCGCTAAAGCTCGGGAGGAGTACAGTCGCCGTTGGATCCAGTCATAAGATATGGACTGCTGAAGTTTTCCTACATCCAGCAAGGAGAAAGAGAAGCGCCTAGGGTAGATAAGGTCTGAACCATCAGATCTTAGCCGAAGAATCTGACAGCCGTCAGATCTGTCAAGAGTTGCGTGAGGGTTAAACCTTCACGAACAACCAAGGTGAAAGTCCCAACGAGAGGAGTGACATCGGGATATCGACAATCGAGATATTGGAGGTCCTGAGGATGAGAAGTTGGGACACTCGACATCAAAAGTCCTGAAACAATAAATTTGATCTAAGACGTTCGTTTGAGGAAGGACGCATGTCACACAATCATCCAATTTGGAGATCCGGACACTGGGACTCACATAAGTGAGCATTTTGACTTTGTAGTTGGTGAAGTTCGAGACTTGATCTCAACCATCCATCCATTTGAGACACGTGGTGGAAATCTAAGGGTTCGGGAAAATTCCCAAAAGGGGAGAGTCCATCGGTGTTTCTGGAATCGACATTTTGGGAGTTTCGAGGACAAGAAGTCGAAGCATTTCAGCATCGAAAACCCCGAAATCACAAAGCGACAAGAACCGTCCATCATAGGGGGACGCGTGGCAGAAATAGAGACCTTCGAGAATATTCCTGAAAGTGGAGAGTCCATCGACATATTGGGATTCGACGTTTTGTGAATCCCGAGGACACGAACCATGCGCATTTGGGAAATGCGAAGTCCGAAACCACGACAAGGTGGAAAGCTCCATTGTGGGGCCAGCTGACGTCATATCAGGAAATCAGGATTCGGAGGATCGGGAATCCTGAGGACAAATGCGTTTTGGCAATTGAAAACCTGAAACCCCAAAAGGGACTAAAGTCATATAGGGGAAGGTCATGTGGACCAGAAAATAGCCATGGGGCTAAAGGCTATTAGAGAATTTCGGCGCATCGACGTTTCATAGATCGAAATTTCAGGGGTCCAGTGGATGAGGGGTTGAGCGCTTGGGTTACACGACCCCGAAATTAGAGCCGTGGTTTTTTTTTTGTAGTGGTCATGTGGGCCAAGACTTAGCCCTTAGGGATAGTCACGGAAAAGGTGTTTCAATATTTCGGCATTTCAGTGATCAGGGAATCGTTGTCATCAGGAATTAGGAAATCCCAAAGCTTTAGAACACATTTTCTATGGGGAAATTGTTCACGGTCGCATTAGGGACGTGAAGGAAAAGGAAGGACCTGTGGATCGATTTTAATAGAGATTCTAGTGGGGATCGAAAGAGCCGCTTCAGCTCACAATCTAGATAGAACGATCCTTTGAGAGGACGTAGAGTGCGTCTGCATCTGCGTTACTCAGAGGCCCAAAGGGATGTTCATTTCTCAAGAAAAATATCTAAGAGAAATGTTGAAAAGGTTTCAAATGGAAGATTCTAAACCTGTGGGTACACCTATGGTAACTGGATGTAAATTAAGCAAGGATGATGATTCACCTGATGTTGATCAAAGATCATATCGATCAATGATAGGAAGCATGTTGTACATCATAGCATCTCACCCAGACATAATGCATGTTGTAGGAATGGTGGGGAGATATCAGGCTGCACCCAAACAGAGTCATTTGCAAGCCGTCAAAAGGATATTCAGGTATTTAAAAGAAACAATGACTTATGGTCTGTGGTATCCCAGAAATCAAAATCTTCAGTTGACTACTTATTCAGATGCATATTGGTCAAACTGTGTTGATGAGAGAAAAATCACTAGTGGAGGAGCATTCTTCCTAGGTGACTCCTTAGTATCCCGGCTTAGTAAAAAGCAAGGTTCCATTTCTTTATCAACCGCAGAGGTAGAGTACATTACTGCTGCTACCTGTTGCACTCAGGTATTATGGATGATTTAGACACTTGTAGACTTAGAGGTAAAATACACTACACCGATCCCAATTCATTGTGATAACACTAGTGCCATCGGTGTGTCTAAAAATCCTGTATTCCACTCCAAGACCAAGCATATTCCCATAAAATATCATTTTTTGAGAGAGAAGGTCACCAATCAGATTGTTCGAGTCCATTACATTCCCACTACAGAACAAATTGCAGACATCTTTATTAAACCCCTAGCCAAGACAACTTTTGAATATCTCAGACAGAAGTTGGGTGTCATTTCTTCTCACACCTAAAAGAGTCCATCTTGTTAGGGGGAGTTTTGTATTATTTGAATATCTAATGCCTACTAAAATTAATGCAACAACTCAGGGGGAGCATGTCTTTTCTTTGACATTGATGTCAAAGGGGGGGAAACGAATTCGGGTGCCTTAGTTGCCATCAATGACAAAGGGGGAGATTGTTGGCATGTTTTACAGGCAGCGTATGCTTTTCATTGATGGCAAGTATGGAAGCGATGATGGCTTAAGTACAACAACGATGATCAACAATGCAGTGATAATCAGGGAAGAGAAGCAACCGTGATCATTGGATCAACAATTCAGAATTCCTGATGGCTGTCAGATCTCAATGTAGATAAGAGGAGCACACAGATATGGAGGATAGATCTCCTGTGTTAGATCCGAGTGCAGGGTCTTCCCACCGTTGGATTGAGGAGAGCCCGCATGTTCTTTAAAGTGCTAGGAGAAGCAGGCTTACAAAATCCCAAAAGAAAGAGGACCGTTCATCTTCGAGTAGAACACGTGGCGAAAGATCATCGTTTCGCTGACTGGAAAGTCAAAGGAATGGGGTTCCCTAACCTGCTGAATTTGCGAAATGCGAAACCCTGAAGTAAACTCCATTTCAGAGTTTCATAGATCGAGAGTTGGAGATGTCAAAGAATATTAACCACAGGAATCCCGAAATTGCGATATGAGAAATTGTGACTTAATCTGAGCCGTCAGATCAAGGTTTGATCTGGACCATTGATCCTAGTCCATTTTGGAGTTTTGTGGATCGAGAGTTGGAGATTTCAAAGAATATTAACCACAGGAATCCTGAAATCGTGATATGTGAAATCGTGACTTAATCTGAGCCATCAGATCAAGGTGTGATCTGGACCATTGATTTGAATCCATTTCGGAGTTTCGTGGATTGGGAATTTGAAGTGACAAGAACACTAAACATCAAGAATGTCGAAATCGCGAAATGCAAAATCACGAAATGATCTGATCCATCAGATCAAGTGTTGATCGAGACCGTTGATTCCATGCCATTTCAGGCTTTTGGGGATCGCGACTTGGAGAGTCGATATGCCTCATCTCCAGATTCATGAAATGAGAAATCGCGAAAGCGCCTTATGCATAAGGTTGTGGTCACAACCCTTGGTCACATCAACGAAAGATGGAGGAAAGAGCTAGAGAAACCAAGCTCCTTTTTGGGGATTGGGACTGGGAATGTCGAGACACATGGTCACATGAATGTCGAATTGCTTAATGCTAAAATGCCAAAATGAATGTAAGATCCCATGGAATCAATCCAACAGTGCAGGTGAATTTGAACAAGATCGGAGGGCTACTGTAGCACGACACAGTGTAACTGCCAGAAGCCACTGATGGTTTCTTCCAGACGACTCGAAGACACTTCAGGATGATTGACAGAGGAGGTGAAGAGTCTCTGGGAATATTCAAGAGGGATGAAAATGTTCATGGAGGCGATTGACAGCTGGATGAGCATTGAGGCCTGTAACTAGAATAAAGAAGGTGAGCTCGACTGTCACAGAGAAGACGAAGAGTCTCAAATTGCCAGAGAGGCTGAGCAATCTCAGTATAACATACAGTGATGCTGAACGAGTGGTAAACGACCAGAGAAGCTGAAGAGTCACGATGATGATCAAACAGAGCACTCAATTTGTGGAGGAATTTGGCATGAAGTGAGCATGCAGAGGCATTGCAAATATTGCATGCACAAAGACAACAGAGACTATAAGAATGCTAAACAAAGAAGAGATGAGGGTTGTCGTTGTGTAGGAGAATTCAGGTGTGTACAAGGAGGCAGAACGCAGGAGAAAAAATGCACAGTCAAGGAATGGTTCATTGAAGGGATATGGTGCATAGAGCATAAAAGGAAGAAGAATAGAAAGTGCTAGAGGTGTGCAAAAGACATTGATGCAGACAGGGAAGAGCAGTGTAACAGAACAACAACAGGGTTGGTAATCCATTGAATAATTTTATATCGCTGTAATAAGTTTTAGTAACAAAGAATTCATAATTCAGGGTGGTTGGGAGGTGCTAGGGAGGACTGGTGTCCTCAAAGGTTCAAGTGGGTGCTTGAACACAGGGAGTTGGTGCTTCCTTCTAGTTGAGGCTAGAGAAACCAGGGAGTTGGTGCTTCCTTCTAGTTGGTGCTAGAGAAACCAGGGGGTTGGTGCTTCCTTCTAGTGGGTGCTAGAGAAAACAGAGAGTTGGTTCTCTCAGCAAGGTCCAGCTTGCAAAAAAAGAGGTTGTAGCCTCACAATGAGTTTATGCTCATATGTATGATACTGTAAAGAATGTAGATAATACTTATCATATAAAGAAAAAGAGGTTTTTACCCTGTATGCATTTCCTCAAGAATTATCTGTCTCTATTTTTCTCATATATGTGACTGATTCTTAATGTGCCTTTTCTTATTTCCCATTATTGTGATCATCATTGAGTGCCCTGTAAAGATTTTAAAAGAAGCATAATTGTTTAAGCACGGTGACAACTGATTCACCCCCCCCTCTCAGTTGTCCAACACACCCCCTCTCCAACAAGACCAGTGAGTACCCATACCCCATCAATTGAGGTGGTTCATATCTTCTCGCCGGAACCTAAGGCACTTCCTACTCCCCCATGGTTCCTGGATGATTTATATGAGGATTTTCCCCCAAATCCCCCCAGTTCTCCAATTCCTTTCCCCACGAAAATTCTACGCACGCCTACCATTTTCAACCTACAATATCTCGATATTTGGTTTATGTCGAGAAAACCATCACAACCTCCTTGCAATACCCCCTCTCCATCACCACTACCAAAAAAAAAAAACCCCACGGTGACCATCACCAAAATTACTCCTCTCGATCCCCTATATTTTTTACAGTTTTATTGCGACGAAGACATACTTGAGGAGTTAACTAAACCCTATTTCCCATGGGACGTGCTCCACCATAGAGTCACTCCACCATAGAGTCCCTATATGAATACCATCGGTATTCATTATAGAACAATGAAGTAGTCAAAAAACGGTCCAAGGCCACCTTTGATCGCCATGTCAACCTTCGCTCATTCAATGAAGGTGACCTCATCCTTGCTTACGATATCGCTCACAATACATTTGGACATGGAAAGTTCAAGTCATTATGGCATGGACCTTACATCATCCAACATTGCCTCACTAAAGGTGCCTACATCCTGGCCTCCCCCGAAGGTCATGCTCTCAAAGAACCCATCAACGGGTTATACTTAAAGAAATTTTACGCCTAAAAGTGTAGCCATACTACACTAGTCTTGTTCTTTCTGTATGCTTTTTTAGAGTTTTTAGTCTTCTTCTCCATTCCTTACGTCTAATTTACCAATTTTTTTATTGACATATGCCTCCCCCACCAGCCTACCACATTGGTTACACCGATGGAGCTAGCCATTGGACACAAAATATCGCTTCGGCCACATTGGGCCTTTATTCCCCCTCACAAATGCTACTCCAATCCAACGACATATATTTTGGGTTAGAAACCAATAACCAAGTAGAATACACAACATTCATTAGCCTCCTCGCTAAGGGTAGTCATCGCCATGTTTGCCACCTTAACGTTTTATTAGATTCCCAACTAGTTGTCCTCCAACTCAACAATGTGTACTGTGTCCGCGATCCGTGCCTCTTCTGCAAATACCTGGAAGTTAGACTCTTATCTTGACATTTTGATTCAATCACATTTACACACATTCCAAGACAATTTAATCAAATAGCAGATAATATGGGTAACCTAGTGTTAGATTGACATTTATCACATTAAGACATCAATATGCATACATAAATCATCACCAGTCTGTCAACAACATACAGATGAGACACCATCAAAAAGAACTAATAAACATCAACACAAGTGAACACCACAAAGATACCAAAAATGTATATCCACACACACACACACACACACACACACACACACACATATATATATAATGGTCAATGTGTCATCAATGTTTACAAAAAATAGGACATCAGGTACACTATCCATAGGTAGGTACACCACCTTACCCCTATAGATACAAAACAGTGCTACACCACCATATACAAAATGGGCTCACCAACCTATATAGATACAAAAAATACATAAATATAGAATTATTCATGGCGCCTCTAGAGATACACCACCTATCCCTCTCTCTGGAGGAGGAGCCCCACCATCTAGGGGTCGCTTAGGTCCCAAAGGTAGTCTCCCAGTCATCTCTACCCCCGTTACAGCTACTCTCTGAAAAATGGTCCGACACACTATCAAAACACCCACACACTGCTCTAGGACCCCCTCATCTAGGATCAGTGACCACATTCCCTCAGGCACTCCCTGTAGTACCACTTCCAAGTGGCAACGAACATCCTCGAACTCTCCCCTTGCCTCTACCAGAGGAGCATGCGATGGCCTTACACCGGGGTCATCAAACCGATGCTCCTAGCTTCTCTCTCATCATCAGCGGGCCTCAACCCAACATCATCCCGCCATCGTCTCTCTCCTGCCCACGGCTCTCCCCGCGGAGGCCTCACCGACCCCTGATGAGCCAATGCTCTAACCAACTCCACCTCACATCCACGAGGTCCCACATCTGCACATGAAACAAACAAGTGATAGCATGAACATCCACCCATGCATAAAAATATACATGCTATACTATCTAAAGATCAAAACCATCATACATCACATCATACCTTTGCGATCGAACATCTCTCCTGAGGGAAACACCATCTTCAGATCATCCCAGAAGTCCACCCAACAATACAGATACTATAGTATTATCTGTGGCATCTGACGCCACACCTATGTAGGCTCGACCGTGAAATAGTGGCCACCCTCCCCACCACCATGATGAACCAAGATCGTCGCCCACCGCCTCAGTCATGACTCTCTCACAATAGGTGTGCCCAACAACACTCTAGGGTGCAACATCGACATCCTCTCCAAAAACCATGCCACCAAGATAGAACCAAAGGAAAAATCCCCTGAGTCAGAAGCACGACACCTGTCAAGATGCCCTACCATATTGGCATGGAGCATCAAGCCCCAAGCAAAATGCTCGCCCACCAGTGCCCTATCCATGATCCTCAGCTCACCTCCACTGATCCGCTGAGTTGAAAGAGACCCGTAGACTCTCACAATCATCACTTCCATGCAACGATGCACAAGGGCATCCATCGCCCCAATACTCACTATGGAGCTCGACATAAATTTCTCCCCTAAATAATATCTCTAGGCTAAGACAACCAACTGACCATCCCCGAGTACTACGGGCTCCGCTGGTAGTGGGGTTCCTCGAAAAGGGATCCCAGTCAAAAAATATACATCCTCCACTGTAGTGAAGTCTACTTCTCACCTCGCACCATAAAGAAATGTAGGTCAGGGCTCCACATCTTGATCAAAAACTGCAACAGATACTCCTGTGTCCGCACTAGTGAACACTCAAAAAACTTCAGCATCCCACATGCTACCAAAGCATCTTAGACTGCCGCTTCCTAAACCCTCACTACCTCCCTCAGGCGTGACCAGTCCCTCTATCTCTAGTGAACCAGCATCGTCCAAATGGTTACCTGCACCCACATATACAACACCTGATTAGCCATCATAACCTATAAAAACATCAAAATCTCCAAAAAAGATAAGTTTTTACACCCTCCAGTTTTGCCTCAAAGGCGCGACTATTCTTCCCCACAGGTGCACACACATGCGCTCCTGTTCATCCCCCAGTTGTGTCCTCATGCATGATTATTGTCCATACATAGGCACATGCGTGTGCCTCTGTCACACATACAAGAGTGCCTCATCATGCGCTTGTTCACTACATAGTTGCGCATGCATGCACAACTTTTAGGAATATAAATGCGCATGTATGCGCTGTTGTGCCTTGCACAACTACACATGCCATGCATGCCTATTTTCCCCATTAGGGCACCCCCATGTGTAGATTTCTGCATTACAGGCGCACACTAGTGCATGCGATTTTCTCGATTGCCCGTGCAATGGGGGACCCACACCCACAAAACCCCCTATACTACCCTCTGTACAGGCCCTGCCCAAAAAATAGAAACCTTAATTATATGTAGGAGGATATGACAACTAACCTGAAGCTCGCTAATCCTGAATGAACTGCCTCGATCTCCCAGAATCTCCAAATATCCTCTAAAATCGCTCGTCCACTCAATACGACATCATGTACAAACGAGGTGGCTTTGTGGGCTCTACAACTATATATAGTCCATTTGGCCAGTTTTCCAGACTCAATTGTGGGAGCCTCGAGTGCCCATTTTTTGATCTGTCTTCAGCCATAGGATCATGACCCCGTTACCTACATAATTCCATTCCCTGAGCTATTTTCCATCCTCAGCCCCCGGGGGACATTTTTCTCATTTGACACTCAGGTACGCATGCTTACATTCACATATTATTGAATAAATTGTTATATGATATTTATTTTTAGATATTTTTCATGCCAGGTATTCAGTTTTTATGTGTGTAGGTACCTGATCATCATACGTCAACAATATCCCTTCATGTAGTCATTTCCTATGAATCTCAAATTGCATCTCATAGTGACACCCACTAATCTTTGCCTCTAGGATCCCCACGTCCGGCTCTGTAGTACTGTCACCTCCATTGCACTTCAATATTGTCAGCCGGTAGCACCCTCCCCCACATGAGTTGTCCCATTCATAGTCCCCCTTGGCACTTTGACACTCATGTTGTTTTCACCCTTTTCGAGATGGGAGTCCTGATAGTCTTACGCATCATTGAGAACCAGCCACATACTCCTTCTCCTCATTATGCTATCCTACCCAATGGAATCCAAGGTTACTTCATCATGGTTCTATTTTAACTGCATCCCCGCAGTCTCATTCACCATCCATTTTCATCCACCATCAGTTTTCCCATCTGCAAATTGTCTTCCATACATTTCCCTTAATACAGAAACCAACCTATAGGGCCCTCACCCTCCACTTGTTTTGCAACCAACTTGCGCCATCATCGGCCAAGCCATATTACATTGGGGCACCCATTTTTGTATTTGCACAATTATCCCACCTTAATTTTTATTCTTTTGATAATTGTACAAACCCCTTTTCCACATTTTCATAGCCTTTTGTTGTCACCTTTAGTGACCTTCCTTTTCCTAGCAAATCAAACCTTGTCTCCCTTGGTTGGGGAATTTTTTCACTTCCCGACATCAATGACATTATCCATAAACCTCAAGTATCTTACAACCCATACACCTTTTTGATCTCTATGTTTACCCATTTTGTTTCACCTCTGACACAACTCACCCTCGTCTAGTCATCCCCCTGACACTAGATTCAATTTTACGGTTGTTGCCACTTTGCATATCTCCCCGACCAAAGGAAATATTGCGTCTCACTGCATATTGACTTCTTCCATGTACCTCATCAGTTCTAGATCTCATCCAATGGATTTCAGAAAGTCCTTTACTTCTTGGAGTCGCGTCTCCATTTCTGTTGACATCAACATGGTTTCGATAAGGGCAAGAGTATCTTGACTCTCATTACCTTTACAATGAGGAGTCTCAGATGACACAGTGAAAACCACCAGTGTTCTCTCCTGTTGTCGACCCCCATAACATTCAACTTCAACACTATCTCATGTTATGGTGGGTCTTACTTTGTGACTATTGCAATTGTTTTATCTTAGTTGAAGACCTATGAAATTTGATAGACTATCAATGTCTTCACATTATCGACACTTCTCACAGGTGTCCTTACCTTTTTCAGAGTTTGTTCACCATCAAAATTTTCCTCTGTTATTATCAAACTGGCCTGGAGGGCGCTGCAGTGATCTACGTCCACACACAACTTCAATTACTGTATTACATCTTTTTGAGTTACATGACACAAGCATGGGGCATGCCCGCCTCGTTTGTACACAGTTTTATTTTTCCCACACCTTGGGAAAGGATTGGGTCCTACAGGTTCCCCTCTCCTTCCAATGCATCACTCTTGACACTCCCCACAATGCTCTTTCTTACAGAGGTACTCTCAGTAGAAGAAACATTAGGGGGCATCTATTATCATCGAAATTTCGTCTGAAAATGGTTATAGGAATCCAACATCTTCAAAACACTCATTAGTTCACTCATGGACCAAAAATGCATCTCCAAAAGGTCCAAAACTATACAACCAACAATAAAATTAGCATGTGCTAAAAATACACAAGGTGCGCATGCACGTGCAAAAATCCGATAAAGTTGGAAAATCGCACATGCGCCCGATGAACGAATGTGGATGCAAAAGCCACGGACTCATCAAAACGACGCATTTATGATATTGGTTGGCCTTCCACCCACTTCTGGTTCAACTTCCTAGTTGATTTGACATCCAAATCTCAGATGAACCCGACTGGGGGGTTGGTCAAAGACCTAAAGGTGCCCTAAAGGGCCCCTTATTCACACTAAGAACTGGTTGCATAATACCTCAAAGCTATGCTATAAAATAAATCCATGGGTGCATTATATTTTCAAAGAATTCATTTGTATTTTTATGCTGCTAATGTTCTCTTGGAGGATCCTATGTCCTTGTCAAGAGCATGCTAGCACCATTTCAATTAGCCATTCATATCACCTCTATATTGGATGTGCTTTGGATTCTCTTCACCATTTCATTTTAGTTCCTTACTTGTAAGAAGAGATCAATATTTGGGGGTCCAAGAGCCCTCCCTTGGAGGAAGAGGGGATCCAAAGTCTCCCTTTCTCTTTGGTGATTTCTTTCCACTAATACAATCCTTTCCATTGGTGGAATGAGTCTTTTTTATTTCTTGTTCTAATGTCCTTATGCACTCTAGTTTAATTTATTTTATCATTCTTAGTTTAATTCTTTTCTTATCTTTTATGCTTTATACTTGTAACTCTTTCCTCTATGGCTGTCTTGCCTAGATGACCCAATTGGGCTTGTAAGCACCCTTATTTTTCTCATTTAGGTGACAAAAGAGGTGCAACACAAGTAATCTAGGAGTTCGCTGAGCAAGAGGCTCTGGCGAAGAAGCGAGTTGAGAAAGCTTGAGCTAACCTCGAGCCCTTCGAGGAACTATTACCTAGATTGGAGTGACTTAGGACGAGTCACATGTGAGTGTTGGAGGTCTGTTGGCCCTTGAATAGGTTTTGCGAAAATGCTAGTCATGTTTGACCATATTTGGGACTTCGACAGGCTAGTCGAAGACGAAGTGCCCAGGCGAAGTGAAGATCGCAGGATCTCGCCCTTTTTGTGGGATTTTTGGGGATTTTAGGGTTTATGTAATGGGTATGGGATGTTGGCCCATGGGTTTACCCATGTTTAGGATTCTTTTGTAATGTATAAATAACTATCTAAGCAATGTAAGAAGCAGTTTTGATCAACTTTGTGCAAGAACTTGTGAAGGTTGCTAAGTGTGAATAGTTGTGAATGCTTTGTGCATACTGTTTGTAAGACTTGCATAGATAAGTGGAAGTGATTGAAGTTGGATTTTTTCCTTGACCTAATCTAGGAAGGAGGATCTAGTGAGGTGCACACAGATCTCCTATCCTTTGGAGAGTCGAAGGAGTTAGTTGGTTACTAGTCATTGATCGGCTTAGTGCTTGGCTAGTTGGCTTTGTGCAAGAATGTGTTGAAGCTTGCAGAGCTAAGTGTGAGCGTTTTGTAAGTTCTTTGTGAACAGAATGTGTAAGGCTTTGTGCTGTGACCTGATTTTGGGGAAGGTGGATCTAGTGCACTGTGTGTAGTTCACCTGTCCAATGCAGAGTGAGCTCTGTGGCTCTCTGTCTATAAAAATATTGAAGAAGACTAATAAAGAAGAAGAAGAGTTGGTGGACGTAGCCCCACACTGAGCATTGTTCTTTATTTAGAGTTAATCTGCGAAGTGAATAAGAATCATAAATTAATGCATGTCATTGGCTAAAGTTCTCTGTTGAAGTGTGTAATCACAGATCTATGTCCTAGATAGGTTGTAGACACTTTAGTCATTCAACTCCCCCTACCCATACCTCGGGTGAGACTTCATCTGCTTCACAGGTGTTGCCGAAAGGGTCGATAGTTAGGTTTTTTTTTTTGCGTTGTTGAAGCATTGAACCCTGGGTCTGTATCTGTGCCAACAAATGGTTAAATTATCGGGACCTGAAACTGTGATTGCTAGGAACTGAAGAAAATAAAAATCTATGTGCGTAGATCTATTGCTGTAGTGGGCAGTATTATACTTGACTTGCAAAGCTTTGTGCTAAAAGAGAAGTCTGATATGAAGAAAAGAGGTAATATATTAAATCTTTGTGCTTTGATAAAGGTAAGATACGTGGAAAAATTTTGCTTCGAAAGTTTGAATCTAGCTATGTTTGATAGATTTGGTCCTAGTCTGAAAACTAGGGCACATATAGAAGAAACAAGATTTGATATGAATAAATTTGATAGAGATAGTGAATGATATGTTATTCCTATGCATGGAAAGAATTATTGGACTAACAAGTGGATGAAGGACCCTAGAAAGAATTTTTTGCAGGTCCATCACCGTGATCTTAGTGTGCAATATAGAAAAGGTTGGGTATCATTCAAAAGAAAGAGAAGATGAACACTATGTTATAACTGCAGAAGACCGAGACATATTGCTAAGGAATGCCCTGGTGTAGGTCCTATTTGTCTTTGTTGTAAAGCTGTTAATCATGAGGTTTTGGATTTCCCTAGAATGATTTCTAAATTTGAAAATATGAAGATGAGACAATAAAACCATGAAGAAGGTCAAGAAACTAGGGATATGTTAAAAAACTAGAGAAAAACAGAATCCATGTTATTACAGCTGAAAGAAACACTAAATGATCAAAAAAATATCAGTCTACTAGAGATCTTAAAAGAGAAGCAGTGCATAGAAACAAGAATAGGAGACTTCGACATAGACTGTGTGTTATATGAGTAGACACAGGTGAATCTTATGCTAGAAAATACTTGGGAAATTTTGGGAAAGCCAACTATGATTCCTACATTGGGAAGGATAGGAATGTTTAAAGGATAGATGATAACCCTGTGTGGAAGAGTTACTAATGTACCTACGATTTCTCATGGAACATCGACCGAAAAATAATTTGAAGTCATTAAGTTTGTGGAGAACAACACCCCTTTTGCACTTTTGTTAAGAAAGACTTGGATTGAGAAAGATCAGATCTAGAGGAAAGAAGAGGAAGAAGCTACATAACAAAAAAAGAAATAATTAAGGGACTTCATGGCTAGGATAATAACGTGCTTAATAGAAGAAAAAGAGGACAAGTCGAAGTGACTGAGGGCCAGAGACTTAGCTGTTGAAGTTACAAGAATGCAGGAAGGCTTGAAAACCCTATCCATGGAGCCGAGAAGAGCACCTACCCTAGACGTAGGAAGAGAAGAGGTATTAAATTCAAACCCTTTGGAATACCCTCAATAGTGTGAAGTTACTATGCTAAGGGAAGATAAGAATAAGAATAGAAAGAGGAATCTAGAGACTCAGATCACAAGAAAGAAGGCAAGAAAGATCAGTAAGAAGAAGGAAACGTTAGAAAAACTGCAGGAAGTTCCAAACAAGACTTCACAGAAGAAAGGCTTGCAGAACTTGTACCTCTCCAGATTAGCAGAATTGTGCAGAAGGGAACTTCTCCACGACAAAGATATATGACTGTTGGAGGTTCCCTGACCATTAGAATGATTCTCCAGAATGGTTAGAAATGCATTTATTACCGAAAAATATCGCCATTGTACCGTTGATACCACCCCATAATGGATGGAATCGTATTGATTGAGGCATTCCTGCTCACTGGAGTAATCCGTTATGACATTTCTTGTTTGATCCATCGATTGCCTCACTCGGACCACTTTTGAAAACTGATATATTCAATCTAATAGAGAAGTGATTGCCTATCACATTGTTCTATCTAGACCTCACCATTGATTCGATTACCTTGAGTAACTGTTCACCTAACCGAGTTATTTGACCATGAGCGTGTATTTTGGGTGAAAGCAACGCAGTGGAGAAGTCTGTGGAGGATATCTTAATAGACCTTATGGATGAGAAAGTCATGTATGCAGGAGTACAAGCCTCATCGACAGGAGGATTTCAAGAATCCCCCTTGAATGGATGTTAATCTGGGCCATCCCGAACCGTGACAAAGAAGAGAAGCAAGCACCACGACAATCTGGTGAATGCAAAGAAGATCCCGTCGGTCTTTCCCTACTACATCCTTCCCTTGGCTGGCGTTGTTAGTCATGACAACGTCTTGAGGGATTTCAAATACGCACTCATCACAACATACCTCTTGAAAGGGATACACATAGTGGGATTGCAGCTGGGATTGACCCCAACCCTCAAGATAAGTTATTTCAAACTTGGAGACATGAAGAATTATGAGATGCTTCCACTGCATTGGTACCTAAAAAAGATGACTGGGAAGAAGCATAACAATTGGTACCGGACACACACAAGAATACAAGTTAGTACCAGATTAGCAGTACAAATGGGTACCAGATGATCTCAACAATGTGTACTGGACGATATCAACAACGAGTATCAGACGATCTTAGCAATGAGTACCGATGATATCAACAACATGAACTATTTTCATGAAGTCTGCTTGAACCATCCAAAGTAATTAGAATTTTGTTTGAGCATCAAATATTCAATCCTAATTATTAATAAATCACCATAAATTATGATTAAACATCAGTTACCTCATAGGTACGCAATAATTGTTTAAAGGGCATGTTTGATGAGGAAAATAGTAAAAAAGTGCATTGGTATTAGGAAAAATTGGTCAGAATATGGGAAAGATAAGGAATTTGGAGGTGACAAAAAGGAGGCTCAAAATTTCCGCCATGCCTAAGTCATTGCATGCCCTCATGAAAAACTGTTGAATCAGTCTTCACAATTTCAAAAATGGTGCTGATCCTGTACGTTTCTTGAACATTAACTGCCTGGTTTTAAGATATCCATCCCTGAAGCCTCATCCTTGAGCTCCCTCTTAATGAATCATGTATATTGTACTAGGCGCAAAACTTTTTTCAACTTGGCATAGACCTCTTCATGCTCTCCCTATAGTCTGCAACTATTCTCCTTTAGCTATGCATTCTCTTTCTTGATATGCCTATCCAACACTTTATACTCCTTTATTTCTTGCTTCAACTCTTCATTCTATTTTGTAATATTTTTAACTTTTAATTCCAACTGATGTTTGGTCAAAGAGATGATTGGTTCATGTAATTATTTCTTTGTTATCTCTTACCTTGCTTCAACTTCACTCCTTAATTCCTTTAGTGTTTCTTCCACTAAGTCCTCCGCTTCACTAATAATCATTGCATACATTTCATCTTGCTCTAGTGAAGTTAGAATGTCCATTGGATCTTCTACAAAATAAGGGACATAAAGAACTGGCCCCTTCTTAACCATACTTTGAGTGGTTCTTCGTCCTAGACCTGGGACTTCCTCGGGTGTGCTAACAAGAACAATAATTTCCTCTTTAAACAATCTTCTCCTCTTCATTTGAGGCTCAGAACTGGGTACTGTAATTTATATGTCCTATTCCTTCTTCACTTTTCCTCTAGAGGGCTTAGGTGGGGAGACTGGAATTTGTTATGTTTTTGCACTCCTTTTCTTTCTACCAGGGGGCTTGGATGTAGGGGTTGGAAATTGTTCCTCTAGTGTACTCCTGGTCTTCCTACTAGAGGATTGTGCTATAGTACTACCTTCATTGACTCTGAATTTCCTCTTGCGTTTGAATCTCAATTTAGGAGTATTTGTTTCTTATCCTCCTTTTTCTTTAGGCACTTTAACAATCACTTCTGGAGTATTCTCTGCAATTTCCCAAACCTATTCTTGAGGTGTTTAAAGAACTCCTTCTGGAATACTTTCTATAATTTCCCCAGCCTACTCATGAGGTACTTCAACAATTACCTCGGGGTCAGTTTTTGCAACTTTCCCAACATCATTCCCAGACCTCTGTTTCTTCCTCTTTCTCATACGTATTTGTGTTTTACTTTTTGTGGACAGGTCTAGTTGAGTTTTCTTGATGTTGGATGATTGTGCCACCGTAGGTGCAGGCTGTTATTCTAAAATTGTTGTCTTCTCTTTGTCCAATTTACTTAAAAATTGTGGCAAGATAGGGCCAACATGATCAATTTTATTACTAAATTTATGTCCTTTGTTTCTATTATCTCCCTTCTTCCCGTCTGACCCTTTACTATGTTCCCCTGTTATGCTCCCTTCTACAGACTTAGAAGTCTCGTGAGAAAATGTTTTTGTTAGGAATTTATTCCAACTATTGTTCGATTTTCTCAATTCATGGACAACCAAGAGTTTCATTAGCCCATGGTAATAAATACTGGTTTCACATTTATTGGATGTAGACTTAACACCCCTCACCACCTTGTTCAGACTCATCCAAAGGAAATGACGAAAGTCTATGTATGGGCCTCCTTCAAAATTTAATAAAATCCTTAAATGATAAAGAAAGGTTACTGGATAACTCCCTTCGCAAGTCAAAAATTTTTGTAAGAAGATAAGAATTTGTTGGGTATGTGTTATATTCTTTGCATGTGTGTGTGTGGGTGCGTCAGATACGACGACTGTGTGTGGGTGGTTTTTTGCTATTTTTAGCGGATTTTGCTATTTTTAGATGATTTGTAAATTAATCCCGGATTAAGGGATTAGGGTTTTGGTATCTACGGAATACCTAAAAACATTGTATATATTGTATGGCGAATGGTGAAATACGATATAATGAAAAAGAAAGGTTTTCCCGGTTGAGGGTTTTCGGTAAAGATCTCTGTGTATTCTGTGTATGAGCCATTGATTAATTTTTGTATTGCTTAAGAATATATATGCATTGCTTTACTTCGCAGGTTCAAAACTTACAGAATTGTATAATATTCATGTTTGATACAACCTCTGGAGATATATTTCGTACAATATGGGTACAAGTTCTCATGTTTCAATAATTTTTGTTAGATTCCCCTATCCATGATGATTCCTTTTAAATACTTCTATCTAGTGGAAGGTAACCCGGTCACCTCTGCTATGGTAGCTTCAATAATTTTTAGTTTTAGGTCCCCCAAATGAATTCTCTCTCCATCATAACTCTGGTCGAAGGCATGAGACACACCCTCATGATGTCCTCTAAATTTTTCTAAGAAGGGAACCCAGACAACCTTTTCAAATTTTTCTTTGCAATCTTGATACTCCTTCATTTATCTATACAGATGGAACAATGGTTCATGCCTATCAACCCCCATGTCAGCTTAAAGACGAGTTTTAAAACAAGTATGGGTAACGAAATTTAGGCAGGGACTTGGTACTAGACGTAAAATTAAGAGAACATGGTGATGGAGGTAGAATAACGAGATAGTAGGAGTGAATCAAGTGGTATATAAAAGAAAAATAGTTAATTAACGCTCATCTAGATGGTGAAGCCATCCAAAAGAGAGTATATAATGAGATTGAGAGTACAACGGTCAATTCTTTGAAATGATAGAAAGTTAAGGAAGAATTCACAAATCATGCCTAAGGATCATGTTCACGGATAAGGTGATGATCATACCTACAAGTAGCGTCACATCCCTTTCTTACTAGTTTTCGTAATGATTACGACGAATGTGGGTGATGTGACCAAAACTCACCATTGTGTAGCATTCGACGTCATATGTTTGAACAACATGAGTTCATAGGAAGTGGTATAATCATAGTTTTGTCATCATAGAGACAATATTTTTTGACAAGATATGACAAAATGGATGATCAACTTATGAAGAGATTTGTGTACATTATTAGTGAATTTGATCTGAGGGAAAATCATGACGAACTTCGAAAAATAATGATATGGAGTTTTAGTGATTCAAAATAACAACAGAATATGAGGGTAACCATATGTAAAATGAAAAATTCATGTGATTATTAATAAAAAGGAATAAACATTAAGTCCATAGCTCTATTACCTAGAATGCATTCGAACCATTAAAAAAATATCAAATGTAGAGAAATGTTACCCGAATCCCCTCATCAATATCATAGAACAAATTCTGTACCGGATCACCACAATATTACCATTTTAGTACCGGACCAGTATAGAGGATTTTTTAGTACCGGGCCAATGCAAAGCGATTTTTCAGTACTGGACCAACACAGAGAGACGTTTCAATACTGGACCAACACAGAGAATTAGTTTAGTACTAGACCAACATAGAGAGACGTTTTCAGTACTAGATGAACACAAAGAGACTTTTCCAGTACCAGATGAAATTTGGAAAAGTACCTGGAATCCTGTAGGTTTGTTCTTTGTGTATAAACATGTTATGAGAGTCAAGCTGAAGTAGAGTTTGGTACTCACTAATACTGTATATGGAGTTTTTATTTTGAATGAATCATGTTGAAAAGTTATAAACAACACACTAGTACAGGAAAATCAGAATGAAAATTTGTACATGCAATGGAAGTATCATAAAATGAGGCAAAATATCCAATGATTGGGCTCCAAGCTCTGTAAAAAGAAGGAAACTGTAGATGGACATCCTCTTGTAGAGGTGAAAAAACCTCTTCTTTTGGGAACTAGACAAACCATTGATTTCATTGCCATTCCTATTTTATTGAAAACAAGAACCTAACTACTACTATCTTGTGGATTTTTCTCAAGCCCATATCAGTTAATGGTCGCCAATATTTTCAATTTTTAGGAGTCTGAAAAACTAAAAGAAAAATCCTTATACTGTCCTGTGGATTTTTCTCGAGCCCAGTTTAGTTAGTGCTTGCTGGTGTTTTCAATTTTTAGGAGTCTGAAAAACTTAAAGAACACTCCTTATACTGTCTTGTGTATTTTTATCGAGCCCGGATCAATTAATGCTCACCGGTGTTTTCAATTTTTACGAGTCTGGAAAACTTAAAGAAAACTCCTTTTGGCTCCTTTCCCATGAGTAATCTACCAAGGTTGGGTAAATGAATAAAATCACCTCTGGCAGACGTCCTCCTTATTGATTATCTACATGAGAACATAATAAGCTTATGCCTTGTTTAGTAACACCAAGAAAAAAAAATCACTATCTAACACACACTTATATACATATATGTACAAAATTAAATCAAATCACACAATAAAAAATTACAGTGGTGGTTCAACAGGAGGGAAACCCCTCTTGCTTACCAATTGGATTTCAGAATTATGAATAACTTGTTTGATAAAATCATCTTTAGACAAAGGCTTATGATAGACTTTCAATCGATGCCCATTCACAACAAAGGAGGTCTGATCTTCATCAATAGTCTCTATCTTCACTGAACCATTTTCATAAACCATGTCTACTTCATAAGGTCCCAACCATCGAGTGGATAATTTACCTTTGAAACTCTTGAACCTACTATCATATAGAAGGGCCCAATCACCAGGATGAAAATAATTATTCTTGATATACTTTTCATGCCATTTAGTCCTTTGTTCTTGAATAAGTGTAGTCCTCTGCAGAGCATCTTGTTTGATTTCATCAAGTTCATTTAGCTGCAGTATCCTCTATTTTTGGGATTCATCCAAATCCATTCCCAATTGCATATCGGTCCTGATTTTTTTTTCTTGAAATTCTATGGGAAGCAACACCTGCTTCCCATACACTAATTCATAATTTGTATGGCCTATTGTGTTTCTTCAAGTTGTTCTATATGACCATAAGGATTCATGCAACCGATGGACCCAATATTTACAGTGTAACTGAACTATCTTGGTAAGTATAGCCTCTATCACTTTGTTGGTTTTTTCCACTTGTCCGTTTTCTTGGGGGTGATAAGGTGAGGATTTTCTATGTTTATTTGACATTGTTTAGTAATATATTTGACCATATTGGAGGTAAATTGGGTTCCTTGGTCTGTCACTATTTCTCGAGGCACACCAAAATGAGTAAATATGTATTCGAATAGAAAATCAAGAACTGATTGTTCATTTGCAGAGTACAGAGCTTTAACCTCTACCCATTTAGTCACATAATATGTACAAACCAATATATACCTTGTTCTTCTAGACATGGGCTTGATAGGGCCTGCAAAGTCCAAAGCCCATTTCTCAAATGGTTCAATTACTACCTGAGATTGGAGAGGAATTTCATCACTTACAGTTGGCTTCCCCATCCTCTGGAAATCATCACAAATGGCCACATATTTATTTGCATCCCTGAAAATGATTGTCCAATAGTAACCAGTCTGCGGTATTTTTTATGCTGTCCTCTTATCAACAAAATGGCCTCCACATGGGCCATCATGGTAGGCTTTGAAGATATCATACATATCATCCTCTCGTACACATATTCTAATCACCAAATCAGGTCCTGTATGGTATAGACAATCATCATGCCACATATAATTTGTGCTTAGCTGAATAATCCTCTATTTTTCTCAGAGGGACAAATTCTGAGTTAATTTCCTTGTTACATGATAGTTTTCCACTTATGCATACCAAGGAATGTAAGTAGAAATAACAAACATAATTTCATTTGAAAAAATTTCATCCAATATTGCATTATCACCTGTATGAATGATTCTAGATAGGAAATCAACAACAAGGTTATCTTTTCCAGGTCTGTTAATGATAGTAATTATATTGAATTCTTGAAATAGTAACAACTATCTAGTAACTCTAGCATTTGTCACAGGATTATTAATTAAAAATCTAATAGTTGGGTGGTCTATGTGTACAAAAACCTCATACCCTATTATGTAGTGTCTGAATTTATTAATGACATGAACCACTGATAAGAATTCGTTTTCAATGACAATGTAATTTACTTCAGTAGGGGAGAGATTTTTGTTGAAAACGTAGATAGCATAGGGGAGTTGGTTTTCTCTTTGTCCTAGAACGACTCCCAAAGCGATATATGAGGCATCAATGAAGATATGAAAGGGAAAAGACCAATTCGATCCTCTTAACACATGGGCACTGGAAAGATTTTTCTTTAAAAATTTGAAAGAAATCTGACATTGCTCATCCCAATAAAATTCAACTTCCTTTGCTAATAATTTGAACAATGGGGCAACCAAGTTTTTGAAATTTTGAATGAATCTCCTATAATATCCAGCATGCCCTAAGAAGCTTCTAGCTTCTTTTTGTGAGCTAGGGATTATGATTTGAGAAATAATGTCAATTTTACCAGGATCTACCCTTATTTTGGTACCAGAAATTTGATGACCCAAGACAATCCCTTCAGTGACAATCATTCTAGATTTTTCATGGTTGAGGGAGAGATTAGTCTCTCTACACCTAATCAATAATTTCTCCAAATTGTCCAATTCTTTTTGAAAATCATCCCCATATACTGTGAAGTCATCCATATAGACTTCTACATAGTCATGGGTTAAATCAGAAAAAATAGTTAGGACAACCCTCTGAAAGGTGGCAGAGGAATTACAAAACCCAAAGGGAAGAACCCTATAAGAATAAGCACCCCATGGGAAAGTGAATGTGGTTTTCTCTTGATCTTTAGGGGACATCTGGATCTGATTATACCCACTAAACCCATGTAGGAAAGAAAAATACCTCTTCCCAGAAAAGGTGTCCAAGACCTGGTCTATGAAAGGTAAGGGAAAATAATCTCTATAGGTAGCCTTGTTGAAGTCCACACAAATTATCCATTTTCCATTCTTCTTAGGGACAATTACTAATGGAGACACCCATTTTCTATCTGGAATAGGGTAAATGAAATTGACATGTAGGAGTTTTTGGAGCTCTTTTTCACTATGTCTTTTAAGGATTCTTTGGGGATGCCTAACATGTTTGATTTGATCATTGGTGTAAATATGGTGTATACAGGTACCAGGGTGAATTCCTTTCATATTAGAGTAATCCCATGCAATAACACTAGACTGTCCTTGGATCATTTGGATCACTTTTTGTTGTTGATTTGATTCTAGGCCAGAATTTATTTACAGGGATTTCCTGGGACTGATTTTAATAGTCCAGATATTTGACTCCTTTTATACACTTATTGATGATATAGTAAATGTTCTAGAAGTGGAGAGATGTAAAAACTTTTGAAACTTAGTGATGAAAATATGTGTGAATTCTGGAAAATATTGAGGATACTCAATGCATTTTGTATTGGCTAAAAATAGGCTTAAAATCTATTTTTCATTTTGTTCTTGAACTCCCTTTGCTTGTTCAAGTGTTAAAAAGAGTTGAGAACAGTTATCCTCCCGACATGGATTCTCCATCCATACAATAACTTCAGTGGTTGATTGGGCAGGAGGAAAGAGAACACATTTCTGACTATGGGTTCCATTAGAAATTGTCATCTCCCCAGACCGAAAACTAATAAATGCATCAACAGTGGCCAACCAAGGTCGACCAAGAACAACTGGATGCTCAGGTTTTGAGGGCTTTGAATGAATTTACAAGAAATCCACATGATACTCTCAAGAGTTTAATGTAACTGTTACATCATCTAGGCTTCCTGTTGGGATGATGATTGATTTGTCTACCAATTCCAACAAGGTCTGTGTTGGTATTAAATGATTTAGTTGCTGCGTACACATAGTGTCAACAATCATACCATTTATTGATGCTCCTAGATAGATAAGTTTATTTGACAAATAAATACCATTAATTTCTACAATCACCACCGGGTTTCCCAGGTCATTATATTTGGATAGAATTTATGATATAAATTCTGATAGTTGTCTAACTGCTTCTATGACAGGAGGTTCCTTCCTCTTCCTTCCAGGATTTTTTATGCAAATATCCCTTATAATTTTAACATAGATATGGATATATTTAATGTCTTGGAGTAGGGGAATATTTACGCATACATTCCTTATTTCAACTTCTAATTCATGTCCTAGAGGTACCTCAGGTTTCTTCACAAGTATCATTTTTGGATAGGGTGGAGGATTAGCTTCCTGAGGTATTTATGATGGCTGAGGAGTGTGAGGGGGAATTTCCTCTTGTACATGGATGTATTATTATTCATTTGGTTGGTCATCTATATGTTGTTCTTCTTTAATAACCACTGTAGAATTCAGTTTATTCAAGACTTTCCTATATCTCAATTGAATTTCATTTAGTGAAGTAGGAGTTATTACATAAGTTGAGAAAGTCTGTCCTTCAAGGTTTTGTACAAGTTGAGTAGGTCTATTGTTCATATTAGGGATAGGTTGTGTAGTAATTGTTAGAATATATCTCAATTGAATTTCATTTAGTGAAGTAGGAGTTATTACATAAGTTGGGAAAGTCTGTCCTTCAAGGTTTTGTACAATTTGAGTAGGTCTATTGTTCATATTAGGGATGGACTGTGTAGGAATTGTTAGAATATAATGGATGTGCTCATTTTACCATAGAAAATATCACTATTTTCACCCGACCATAGGCCAAAGCCACCCTCCGAGCACCTTAACCTTGACAGAGAATCACTCCAGAAGAAAACCTTAGGCTAGATATCCAAACAAAGGGTAGCACACCTTTCCCCAAGGATAGTGCATCAAACAAGAGTTGATCAGATAGTCCAAACCCTAACCAATAGATATTCCAAGCCAAACGTGATCTTCTAGCTGCAGCAGCTGCAACAGAAGCTCTCCTCCAAACTGTGCACAAAACTGGGCACTGTAGTGCGCACAAGTGCTGCTCTGCAATTCTGAGACTACCTGCCAAAATGAAGACTAGCCTCCTATATTTATAGTAATTCTGGCTAACTGCTTGGGTCCACTTCTCATTCTGGGTATCAATCTATTCATTATATATTATTTCTTCTGGCCAACTTCTTCTCTTGGAGGCTAATAACCTAATACAAGTTATCTTTTTGAGCCGACATGTCTTCTAGGGTTATTAGAAAACTCATTAGATTTTCTTCTTGCTTCTCAGAGTATTCTATTATCCTTAGGTTTACACGTGGAGGTAAATACCTCCCGCGGATACCATAATATCAACACTCCCTCCTAGCTAGGGAGGCATTATAGGTAATGGTATTGAGCACAAAAACATACCATTCACCCGGTAGCATCAACATAGTTGTTGGCCCTTGACCAAGTTTTGAGGAACACTTGGTCATATTTGAATATTTTTGGACTTCGACAACCTGTCAAAGATGGAGTGCCAGGCGAAGCAGAGATCACGGGATCTTGACCCACTTTTGGAGCCCTTTTAGGGTTTTGGGTTAATGTAATGGGAAAGGGATGTCGGCCCATGGGTTTACCCATGATTAGGCCTATTTTGTAACGAATAAATAAGTAGCTAAGAAATGTAAGAGATGGCGAGAAGATAAGCTAAGTGCTAGTAAAGGCTTTGTGTATATTGTGTGACTGACTTGCAGAGATGAGTGCAAGTGTTGTAAGTGTTGAGTGCACAGATTGTAAGAAGGCTCTATGCTATATCTACTCGAGGAAGGAGGATCTGGCGAGGTGCACGCAGATCTCCTGTCCTATGTGGAGTACAAGTGTGAGATCTATGATGTAACCTGATTGACCAAAGCTAATAAAGACTAAGAATACTTTGTGGATGTAGCCCCAGGGTGGGGGTGAACCAGGGTAACTCTGTGTGTTGTTCTCGGTGCTTCGACCTAATGTGTTGGTTTATTTCCATGTGTTGTGCTTGATATGATTATGCTATGTGATTTGCTATGATATACTTAGATAGATCCAATTTTCTTTGTGCTTCTTAGATGCGTGGATATAGATTTGACGTATATGAAAGTGCTGAGTGATAGACCTATTTTGTTGTTGCTAAGTACTAAATTAACCTAGATATAAGTGAATGTTGTGGTGCTTTGTGCCATTTGCGGAGTTCCATGAGTATTAAATACTGATGAATTATCTATGCTAAAGTGCTTTCTAAGAGTAAGAATCACAAATCTGTGTCCCAGCTAAGGTTGTAGGCACCTGAGTCTTGCAACCACCCTTACCTCTACCTCGGGTGAGACTTCATCTTCTTCACAGTTGTTGCCGAAAGGGTTGATAGTTAGGGTTTTGTTGGTGCACTATTGAAGCTTTGAACCCTGGGTCTACCCCTGTGCCAACAAATGATTCCATTGCTGGGACCTGAAACTATGATTGTTGGGAACTGAGGAAGAAGAAACTTTGTACAAAAGAAAGCTCTGTGTGTAGATTTGTTGCCCTAGTGCGCAGATTTTTACTCGACTTGTGAAGCTTTTTGCTAGGAATAAGGTCAGATCTGAAGAAAGGAAGATCGGATCTGAAGAAAAGAAGTGAGATTTGAATGCTCTATGCTCTAAGAAAAGTAAAAGTGTAAATTTCTGAAAGAAAGAAGTCAGATATGCAGAAAAGAGATAAGATCTATAAGCTCTATGCTCTAATAAAGGTAAGAATAGTCAAAATTTCTTAGATCTGGAAGATTTGTGCTCTGTAGAAGTAAGATAAGTGAATTTTATTGTTTCTAGAGCATGGATCTAGGTATGTTTGATAGATTCTGTCCTAGCTTAAAAACTAGGGCATTAATAGATGAAAGAAATTTTGATATGAATAGATCTGATAAGTATAATGATAGATATGTTATACCTATGCATAGAAAGAATGTCTCGACTAACAAGTGGATGCATGTTCCTAGAAATAAATTTTTGCAGGCTAGCCATTATGATCCTAGCGCGCAGTACAAGAAGAGTTGGGGATCATTGAAGAGAAAGAGAGGATTAACTCTTTATTACAGTCGCAGAACACCAGGACATCTTTCTAAGGAATGCCCTGGGAAAAAACCTAGTTGTCTCTATTAAAAAGATTTGGACCACGACGTATTGAATTTCCCTAGAATGATCGCTAAGTTGGAAAGGCTGAATCTGAATCAAGAAGACCATAAGGCAGATCCAGAAAAGGTAGAAACCTAGCAAGAATGAGAGAAAATATTAATACGGATAAAAGAAACCCTAAAGGAACATAAAGATGTCTGATTACCAGATATCTTCAAAGAAAAGTAGCAAGTTGAAGAAAGAATAGGGGACTTCGACATTGACTATATTCTTGATGAGGAAACATAAGTGAACATTATGCCAAAAAGCACTTGGGAAGCTATAGGAAATCCTTCCATGATCCATTCCCTAGGAGGGACAAGTTTATTCAAAGGAAAGCTAGTAAACCTATGTGGAAGGCTCGCTCAGATACCTATGATTGTTAATGGAACTTCGACAGAGGAAGACTTTGAGATTATTAAATTTGTTGAAGACAACACCCCGTTTACCATGCTCATAGGAAAACCTTGGATTGATAGAGAACAAGTCAGACGAAAAGAGGAAGAAGAAGTTTTGGAACAGAAGAAGAAAGAGTTAAAAGACTTTATGACCATAAGGATCATGCACTTGATTGAAGAAAAAAAGAGCATATAGCAGATATTTTATACTAGCAACCTCGATGTCAAGGCTAAGAGAACAGTAGAGGATCCGCATAAGATTGAGTTACCTGTTTTTGATATAGAAGAAGTATTATCCAAGAACCTTAGGAAATAATTTCAACAACGCGAAGTAACTAAGACCACATAAGATAAACATCAGAATGGTAAAAGCATTAATGAGATGAAGCTCACTGGGAAGAAGGCTAGAAAGTTAAGAAAGAAAGGGGATAATACTGTAAGGTTACAAGAGGTTATAGAGGATACTTCGCTGAATAAATGTTCTAATCTAGAAGAATAAATGTTCTGAACCATTTTCTATCTGGGAAATCTTTGTTCATTGATCATCCATCTAGCTTATAATCAATTTCAACACTGCTGATAGTCTTCAAGTCAATTGGAAAAATATCATTCAATAGAACACAAATGTGTCTATCCATAGTAGTACACAACTACAATATAATGGTATAATACCACACCAAGTATCACACAGATACTTGATCAAACAATGGAACACATCCACCACATTAGTATACATCTACTGTTTAGAAATATATGGTCTTCATAACAATCATTTGATATCCAGCTGCATAGAAACAATGTGATGATATAAACAAAATCATCTGGGCCATTCTTCCACTCAGATCTGTGAGATCTCGGAAGAGTATCTGCCCTAAAAAAGGTAATACATCAATGATGAGATATCTGAACTATTCTTCTCAAGCAAGGAAGAATAACTGCCCTGATTTCTGAGCCTGGACCATTCCCCACCCTGGGCCATTCCTCTGACACTAAACAAAGTGTAACCTGGAGAGAATGAGTCTTCCCTAAAGAATGTCTATCCTTGATTGCTGAACCTGGAGCATTCCCCACCCTGGGCCATTTTTTCGGCACTAAAAAGAGTGCAACTTGGAAAGAATGAATCTTCTCTAAGGAATGACTGTCTGGACCATTTCCAAAGGAAATGACTGTCCAACACAAACCTCCAAGATGGACCATTCCCCATGTTAACCACAATGGGAAATCATTATCTAGCGAGGTGGGCCAGTCTTCTTGAGTAAACCTCAAGAAGAGAGACTTCCCTAGACCAATTCCCATGTTAACCACAATGGGAAGTGACTGTCTATGTTACATCAACAAGATGGACCATTTTCCGAACTAGAAAATGTCTCTCCGTCAGAAAACTCAATCCACTTTCCAAACTGGAAAGAAACTACTCATCCTGGACCATTTTGTGAACTGAAAAATGATTGTCCATCAATCAATAATACATCAGTTCTCCCTCCCAACCTGGGAGTCATCTCTTTCTTTTTAAATAAGGAATTCATCTCCACGAGCTCCATCTTGAGTATATCTTTCATATTGGACATAAGATTTACCAAAATGTGTGTTTATCTGCTCATCTATGGAGATATGTATTGGATAACCACTTTCTCCTTTCTCAACTTCATCACAGATAATGTAATGATTGATTTCAAATGTACTTCGGTTTGGAACACTGGTTTTCTCTGAAGGCTTCATGTAGCTCTGATCAATAAAGAATATCACTGTTGGAAAATTGGAACATATCCATGTGGCACTTCTTCTGTCATCATGACATCTGATATTTTGAGTAATCATCTTGATAGAATATCTCCATTATAAAAAATCTTCACCACGCTTATGCTATGCACTGGAGGTTGTCCACCAAGTTATCTTCTTCCATCTTCATACAAGGCTCTCTTTCTGGTATGCTTCAAAGTCTTGAGGTTGTTCTTCATACGCTCTTTGTTCAATTTCTCCAGAGAATAGTATTTTCATTCATTTGATGTAGAATTCCAACCCATGGATATTGCGGATGATATAAAGACTCATGTAGAGGTATGTCTGTTTTATTGGAACAAGTAATCATCATAGTATTCTCCCTCCATCTGGGAGAACCTCTAATTCTGGATCTTGCAATGCTTGCATATATACATTTTTCTTCATCACAACTTTTAGTTCCTCTTCTTGATTTCTTTTATTGAGTTCATATCAGGTTGGTAATCTTGTGATTCTCAATACAGTGACTGGTTGTTCTGGCTTCTCTTTCTTTCTTGGAATCTTCATGTTCTTCCTGATGTTTTTCTTTAGCTCTTGGGTCCATGGAGTTTCTTATAGATTCCATGCCCTAAATATTTCACTTCTTCCTGTCATTATAGAATCATGGATGTGGATGGACAACCAGGGATACTTTAAGGCTTCTCTTTGAAGAATACTTCTTTTGAGGTTGAATTGAACACACACCATCTTTCATGGCTGCTACCATGAATATATACTTCATCATCTTCAATGGATCATAGGATTAGCTCCCTCCTAATCCTTGCTTCATGTATGAGTGCATATAATCGGCTCCCTCGATCTAACAGAGTTCACACTTCCATCTACATCCTTATTCCATTCTACAAAGTGTTATAAGTCTTTCTCCAATTTCCTCTTGATTGCTGACTTCTTTCTGTCTTTGCTTCTTCTAAGTATCTTCAGGATTGATTCTGGTTTCGGCTTATCTTGTAATAGATTCCACATGATTTGTTTGATGTATTTCATTCTTTCATGTGTATTATGATAACAATCCTTATCTTTTTGTTATTCCATAAGTATAGTTCTTCTTGGAACATATTTTATTCTAAGAGATAGATATACAAGATATGTACACGAACTAAGAAGAGTACCGTTACCTTCAGAGGAAGAAGTCTCTTTCATCCTGCTTAGTCTTCTTTGTAGGTTACTTTTCTTCGGCAACTGATGCTTCATGTTTCTCCTTCCTTTTATTTAGCTCGAGACAATGATTCTTATAGTGACCATACTTTCGATAGTTGAAGCATTATATATCTGAAATATCTTTCTCTTGATTTGTCTTCCTCCTTGAACCAAACTTCCTTTTGTTCCTGAAATTCTTGAATCTTTTTGTGAAGGCTTGATCATCGTACTTATTTTTTGGGTTTCTCTTTTACACTGATCTTGGATTCTTCTTGAGCACAACAAGTCCAAATTTATTCAAATGTAGGATACTCCTTTCTTGTGTTCATGCTTGCGGCAAATGCATCCCACGTCTTGGGAAGACCATTGAGTACTATGTTTACCAATTACTTCTCTAAAATGATATCTTCAATGGATTGTAGTTTATCTCTTAACTGGGAGATCCTCAAAAAGTATGATGTCATGCTATCATCGTCATTCATCTTCATGTCACAGAGCTCATTCTTTAGACTCATTATTTGTCCAATGTTTCTAACTGAGAAGAGGTTTGTTAGGGCATAATACATCTTATTTGATGAGTCAATATGGGATATGTAGGGTATCAAGTGGTTTTTTATAGAGTCCACTATGATACTCATGGCATTGATATCACCGTCTTTGAACTTCTCCATAACTGCAACATTATGCAGTTCCTTCTCTTTTCCTTCTTCAAACTCTGGTTCCATGATCTTTCCTTTCATGATATCCATCACTTTATTCTTAGAAAGGACGAGGAATCATTTTCTTCCACGCTCTGAAGCTAGAATCTCCATCTAACTTGTTTTCTGACTTCATAGAGTAGCTCATGGCTTCTTTGACTTGGTCAACCCTAGATTTGACCAAAAAATCAAACTTGATGTTTGGGCTTGATGAGAGTACCAGGAGATGCACTAGGCTAGGGTGAACTAATATATCTAGAAATTAGGTTAATGATTTCACTTAAGGTTCCTCAATGAGAGGATTAGGGTTTCTGCAACTGCACCTGCTAGTAACCCTAGCTTTAGTTCTTTGGTGACTGCTCCTGCTGAAAACCCTAGTGATTGTTCTTCAATGAGCTTAATATCCTTATGGCTATGTTTCCTTCCAACGATTATACTGAATGAAGGAGGTGTGGGACCATAACCTGTTAGAATATAATGGATGTGCTCATTTTACCATCGACAATATCACTATTGTCACCCAACCATAGGCTGAAGCCACCCTCTGAGCACCTTAACCTTGACAGATAATCACTCTGGAAGAAAACCCTAGGCTAGACAGTCAAAAAAGGAGTAACACACCTTTCCCCAAGGATAACGCATCAAACAAGAGCTGATTAGATAGTCCAAACCCTAACCAAGAGACAGTCCAAGACAAACATGATCTTCTAGCTACAGTAGCTTCAATGGAAACTCTCCTCCAAACCTACGCACAAAACTGGGCACTGTAGTGCGCATAAGTGCTGCTCTGGAATTCTGAGAATTCCTGCCAGAATGAAGACCAACCTCTTGTATTTATAGTAATTCTGGCCAAATTCCTGGGCCAACTTCTCATTCTAGGTATCTGTCTGTTCAATATATATTATTTCTTCTAGCCAACTTCTTCTCTTGGAGGCTAATAACCTAATACAAGTTATCTTCTTGAGCCGACATTTCTTCTAGGGTTATTAGCCAACTCATTATGGTTTCTTCTTGCTTCCCGGAGTATTCTATTCTCGTCAGGTTTACATGTGGAGGTAAATACCTCCAGCAACTACCATAATATCAATAGGAATAGGGGTAGGCCAAGGGGGGTCTGGATTAGGTGCAACTTGCATTTGTTGCTATTGATTTGGGTTCAAAGGAAAGGTGAGTTGTTGCTTCAGTTGGGAATGTTAAGAACCAAGCATCAATATAGCATAGAAAAACCTCAGAAAAAGTACTCAACGCCTTGAAAAAGAGATAATTTCAGATAATAAGCCTCTTCAAGGGGGAAACCTCCTTTTACCCCACTTAAATGTTCAAGTACAAGATGATTCAAAATGAAAATGTATCCTTGGTATATATAGGAGACTAGGAGGTATAATTACAACTAATGGCCTAAATCCGACATAAATAAAATAACATTACTAATATAAAATGCCCCAATTAAGGGGTAATGAGCCAATATTAGGGCTTAACATGCCCCTCCCCTTGAGACAAGTGTTGTCCGCAACGCTTGAGTTACTCTGGATGCTTCTGTATAAAAGACTCATCTTCCCAAGTGGAATCTTTAGCCGGTAGTTTCCTCCATTTAATGAGATACTCTGAAATGGATCTATTCCTTAGCTGGCGAATTCTTATGTCAGTGATGGCTTCAAGCTCCAGTATGATTTTTCCTTCCTCGTCAAGTTTTGGAAATATAGTTTGAAATATTGTCGCCTATAACCTTCTTTAAACATGAAACATGGAAAACTGGGTGTACTCGTGAAGATGCAGACAACTCCAATTTGTATGCCATAGTACCAATCTTTTGCAACACCTTATAAGGGCCATAGTACTTTGGTGATAATTTATTATCCTT
>ML778009.1:2168226-2210537 GCA_009831015.1 Picea engelmannii
ACCTCCTTTTACCCCACTTAAATGTTCAAGTACAAGATGATTCAAAATGAAAATGTCTCCTTGGTATATATAGGAGACTAGGAGGTATAATTACAACTAATGGCCTAAATCCGACATAAATAAAATAACGTTACTAATATAAAATGCCCCAATTAAGGGGTAATGATCCAATATTAGGGCTTAACAGGGAAGGTGGAAGTAAAGTAGGTGGATTAAATCTTGGTAACAACTGAGAGATATTTGAAGGATATTTTGGGTAAGTAGGAAGATTTGGTGATTTAAAAGGAACATTCCCATATGAAGGTCATCTCCATCCTTGTTTCCAGGGTTGGAATTATGTTTGCTGATGTGCCCATTGAGAATAAGGAATTTTAGGAATCCATTGTTGTTGTGGTTATTGTGTGGTAGAGTCATAAAACATGTTAGGATTTTGTTGTCTCCATGCTCTCTTGGGGGGATGTGATGTTTCATGAGGTTCTCTCCCTCCCTTGAAAATAGATTTTAGTCCAGGTAAATAAGGGCACTCATTGGTAGGGTGATATTCTGTACAAAGGCCATAGACTTCAATAACATTAATAGGAAATTCTTTTTCAGGGTGCTTCTTCCTGCATTGAGGAAAAAAATTTGCTAAAGTAGCATTTTCTTCTTCTTGTTTCTTTTTTATTTTCATAGTGTCTAACTAGATGATGATTATATTTAGGATGTATGTTTTAAGTTTTCAAGAAGATTCCCTAATTCTTTCCTTGTAACACCTATAGGAGCAGGTTTGGTAGTTCTACCTATAGGATCCCTTACACTTTTTCATGTTTTGGCTTGGCTGCGAGTGTACCTTTTACAATACTCTGCAATGTCTGCAAACGACTTATGATATACATCCCTAGAACTCATGAGGTTTAGTGCCTCAATACAGTCATCCCTTATACCTTTTAGGAATATGGTCCTAACAATGGTTGTGTCTATGGAAAGTTTTTTTTTCTTTTGATAGTTATATAGAACCTTTCTAGGTAATCTTCCAAACTTTCCTCCTCATACTACTACATTTTAAATATGTCATTTCTAGCATCCCTAGGTCTGCAATAGTCCTAATATTTATGGAGGAAGGTCTCCTTAATACCATCCCAAGATAATATAGTGTGTTCTCTTAGGATTATAAACCACCTTAATGTTGAGTCTTTAAGTGTGGCTGGAAAGAGTTTTAGTTTTTGTGCACTATCAATGTAATTATAACTCCTACATAATATATCAAATTCAAACAAAAATGAATCATGATATTTTTTTGACATAGCACGAAAGTGAGGTAGTGATAACAAAAAAATATTCTTCATAAAAACATATCTAGTAATGTCTAATATTAGGAATCCAAATGTCTTTGTTTCATTGTTTTCATTTCCCTCTTCATCCACCATATCTCCAAATAGCACGTTATAGGCTGCTGGTGATGTCTCCCCACTAAGTGATGGTTGAACCATTGGGTTGGTTGGTATATCCAACTATTCCAATACTTTGTGTGTTTCTCCAATGGCAGATTCAACCTCTAATACCACTACTTCTATCTCCTTTCCATATCTTCCTTCTGATTGGGTCGCTAGTGCTTCCCTTATTGATTGTTGTACTATGTTTTCAATATGGACAATAGCTTCATGTTTGGGACCTTTGGTTGTAGTTTCAATTACTTCCTTTGAACTCTCCCCTCTGAGGATTTTTCCTACACAAACACTAGTTGAGTTAGTATTGGGGGTTTTTCTTTATTTTTCTGTAACTTTGGGGGCTTTTCTTGAATTTTTTGCAATTTTAGATGTAACAAATCTACCTTTTCTATCTCTATGTTTATGCATACAAAAAACATAAATACTAACTCACACAAAATTCAACTACTAAATGTAAGAGGACAACCTGACTTTGCAGAAACCCCACTAAAGTGGATGCATGGGATCTTCCCTCATGTCATACCATATTCTCCCCACCCTCATGTTGCCCGTAAAACAACTCCAAAACCATAAAATAAATATAATGCAAAACACTACCTATTACCGTTTACAGCTCCCCGACAACGACGCCAAAATGTTGGTGCAATTATATGTTCAATAAATTGCAATCATTTAATATGTCAATCCAGTTTTGTAATCAATAGAGTTGAAGTAATGTATGTACCAATAACATATAATTATCTATGCTTGTTGAGTATAGTCTATGTAAGAAACCAATTTCGAAATCAAATACTTTGTTTCACACCTTTCAAATAACACTCCACACACACAATTCAAAATTCAGAAAGGAAAACTGATAAAAAAATGTATAATTTGGAATTTTTGCTCAGGGGATGGATCTGTTCATTGTTGGCTCATGAAATATAGAGACTCACTATGATTCTATCTCTTGGGACAACCAGTCAAACAACAATTAACATTCTGGAAACTTAACCAATCTTAAAGGAACTACTAGGCAGTGTAAAAACACTCCATTATAAGTGCATGTATGGTGAGAGATGGAGGTTTGTATATGCAAAGTTTAACCTAATCAATTATGGGAAAGAAAGCTAAGTATGCTATAATTATCCATTATAGGCTCATTTATGGTGAAATATGGAGATCCAACCCATCCTTAGATATGCAGAATGAAAACAACACTACATCATTTGTCTAGACAAAACACTAAAGCACTTGAATTGAATAATTGTTCTTGCATACTCACACAAAGATGTCAAATCATCACTTAGAGATATCACATTACACACACAACTCTCTCTTATTCAAAATTACCATACATCCAGGGGACCTGCTACCAAATGCATCACTGAAACATACCATAGAAGGAATTAAATGTTGTAATCAAAACATGAAAGTACTTTGTTCACACACACAGAGAAAATCGTAATCATATTTACAATTAATTACAAAGAGACTTACCTTATATGATTCGGTGGGCCCTTTCCATACCAACAAGGTAGATCTTAAGAAAAATTACAATAGAGAATATGTAAATGGAAACATATAATCCATAAAAAAAAATGTATCATTGCTTCATAAAAATGGAGGTACAATCCACAGTCGTTCCAGAACCAAGATTACATCATAACTATGCTTTATTTTATTTCTTTATATCCTATAATCTACAAGGCTCTCTATTTTAAAGAGAAGCAATCGTTACAATCGTAGTCCGAAGATAACATCAAATATTTGTATAATTATTACAATTGGATGATACATCGATTTTTAAGGAAACAATATTTCATCCTCATGACACGAAGTGCATGAGTGATGAAATGTATCGTGACCTCCAATGAATAGAGAATGTTTGAACCAAAAAAATGTCTTGAAGTCATCGATGAAAATCTCATTCCAACAACCAAGCCTGGGAATTCAGAATAGGTACCGGACGTGCACAACTGCATAACTTGGTACCAGGTGCACATAGTCATACAAGCTAGTAACAGACAAGTGTAACAATCGGTACTAGACACACACATGCATACAAGTCAGTACTAGATGAGTGTAACAAATGAGTATAAGATTATCTAAACAATGGGTATCGAATGATCTCAACAATGAGTACCAGACGATCTCATAAATGAGTACCGGATGATCTCAACAATAAGAACTCTTGTCATGAAGTCATCTTGAACCATCCAAAGTAATTAGAAAGTTCTTTGAACATCAAATATTCAATCCTAATTATTAATAAATCACCATAAATTATGATTAAACATTAGTTACCTCATAGGTACACAATAATTGTTTAAAGGGCATGTCTAATGAGGAAAATAGGTAGAAAGTGCATCAATATTAGGCAAAATTGGTCAGGATATGGGCAAGATAAGGAAATTGGAGGTGCAAAAAGGAGGCTCAACAATTTGATCAAATTGAGAAGGGGATATGATATGGGTGGGTGGATCATTTACGTTGGTGACCTACTTAATAGACTTACACCTTGGTGAAAGTTCCCTCATGGTGTTACCCTCCAAGGATCCCGAGTGAGTTTGAAGAACATCTGTTCCAAGTACAACAAAGACTTCCCTTCACCATCACCTTGTGTAGGTACCCTAAATATTATGGCTACTACGGATACTAAGTCGTAGTCAGGCTCTAGGCGGGTACCGTTGATAGTCAAGTCTGAATGTATGGGAAAGATATCAAGTCCAAAATTATTCAAGAGAACTAAGGAAAAATGGATCGATAAACTATAGAGGGCCCTGAACGGATGTAGAATTCACAAAGCTTCGAGACCAAATGAAAATACTTGATCCTTAAGAAGAACCCCTAAAATACGATCATACTACTATTATTGGTTAAGCCTTAGAGGGATAATATTCATTTCTCTCCTACACGTGACCTCGTGTTTAACCCCTGTGTGAGAGGGGGATCCCAACTATGATTATATGAAGGTTGGATTTACTCTCCCTATCACAAGATTCTACATTTGTCTTGAATGATTTGGAGAGTTATGCTCACAGCCTATTCCAAATATTTAGTCCTAGTCTAATGTTGGTGTAAAGATCTAAAAATAAAAGTTTCTAGTTTGATTTTAATTAGTATTCATTTTCATGGTTGTTCGTTACACAAGGGTGAATGCTAGTGAAACTGATGATGTTGAGACTCGACTCTCAAAAAGGTAAAAATAATGAGATGCAAACTTTCTTTTCAATGAACTTCTAGCTACGGGAAGGAGAAGAGTTTATTTTTCTTTTGTCACTAGCAAACACTAAAGAATGAATTTTTTTATACTATTTCATTCTCAACAAGAATTCAAACAATTTCCAAGTTATGAAGAAATCCTTTCCAATATCCAAAACTAATGCATACACATATTTCTTTGTTTTATTGTGAATGTAAATTAAGATGTTCGTATAATGCTTCATGCTTTCACTAATAATGAAAAAGGTTCACTACTGCAATTTGAAAAAGATGAAGCAAAAGTACAAAAACAAAGACACTCTCAGCAGAAATCAAGAAACCAAACTATTTTTCTTTTGTCACTAGAAAACACTCAAGAATGAATTTTTTTATACTATTTCATTCTCAATAAGAATTCAAACAATTGCCAAGTTATAAAGAAATCCTTTCCAATATCCAAAACTAATGCATACACATATTTCTTTGTTTGATTCTGAATGTAAATTAAGATGTTTGTATAATGATTCATGCTTTCACTAATAATGAAAAAGGTTCACTACTATGATTTGAAAAAGATAAATAAAAAGTACACAAACAAAGACACTCTCAACAGAAATCAAGAAGCCAAAAAAACTATCAAACTATTCACTCACACGAAAAACACTAAAAACCAAATGTCACACTTTACAGACTTTCGGTATTGAGTAAGGGATCAAAGATAAGGAAAACAATATTGTGATCAATGACCTTCCTTATGAAAACCTCTAATCAATCAGATAATCGAAAAGAACAACAAAAAGAAGCCAAGTTTGAAAGAGAACGGTTGATTTCTGCAATAAGGAAAGACAACAAAAAATCAATAAAGACTAAAAGAATGAAAGGTAGAAAATTTATGTCAAATAGAGGGCAAGATATGATAGAATAGGATCCGAGTTAGAGGAAAATATCCAAGGACTATGCCCAACAAGAAAAAAGTCTGCAATTTTTCAAAGGAAGAAAAATCGACGCTCTAGTAACCAAAGCACCATAGCGCTATAGTGTTCACTAATAGATTCAAGGGGAGCATTGATCAAGAAATAAATGATTTGACTTAACTGTAGAGGGGCACTAGTCTTGAGAATTTTTTTAAAAAAACCATAAAGCTCAATAACTCAGGGAAATTCAGTCAGACACTCTGTGATACAACTTTAGCAAAGATGAAAGATGTAAGGATAGATTAAATCAACAAATGGAATCTAAAGATAGAAAAAATTCATAGATGAACCAAGGAAAGAAAAAAAAACTAAAAATTCAATCCCCAATGGAGTCACCAATTTATTTAATAGAAATATTCCCTTATGGACATGTGAATTTTCCCTTGGAGTACAAACCCCTCTATGAACAAAGAAAATTACCTTTGGACACTACTGTTGATATAGATTAATTTTATCCATAAAAAAAGAGAGAAGGAGGGATAGTATGATGTACCTCACTTTTGAATTTTATCCAAGCTTCTCTAATCCATGAGTTCCAAGCAGTACCTATTGGATCATGTTGTCATTGATGCCAAAGGTTTGATTGATTGATATCAAAGGATTGATGTCAAGGGATTGAGTGATGCCAAAGGATTGATTGATTGATGTTTTGTCATAGCATACTAATGTAATATGTATTGTTCTTGATGAGAATGGATTGATGTCAAGTGGAATCATATTCATATGATGTGATGCATAGATGAATATGGATCAATGAGTTGTCATTGACATGATTCATAGATGAAGATGGATCAATGCATTTTCATTGATACATGATGCAAATATGAAGATGGATCGATGTGGTTTCTTTGATATATGATGCATAGTTGGTTTGATGTAAAGATGACTCATTATTGTCTTATCATGGTTGATGAGGAGTACAAATGGATGAAATCCATAGTGGTCCCCTTATGGTGAAATCCCTCATAAGAAGACACTTTGTGGTTGAGTTATCCTTGAAGTATGGTTAAGTGATGCAGAAGCATCGTAAGCAAGCGCAAAAGTGGAAGGACAGCTAGAGATGCACCATCACACATTTTGAGAATGTTTTGAATTTGAAAAGATAAAACATTAATGTAATATCTGGAAAATATATGTTTGATTTTATGGTTTAGAGGTTGTAACACTAATCATGAGTGGTTTCTCTCATATGTTTGTTGGAGGCATTTATTGTAATAAATGTAAAGTAGTTGTAGACTTTATTTCGATTTGATAGAATAAAGTTGTAGGAGCGAAAACTCTAGAAAACTCCCTCGTATGTATTGTATTGGATTTCATTATTCTCAATTGTAAGAACTATAGAGGAAGAGGATAGGAGAGGAGAGTAGAAGATATATTTTAGAAGATTGTATAAGAAAATAGCTGATGTTATAGAACCCATGTACAGATGCACTTGGATTAATATAAGAAATCTTGATCTAACTTCATGGTGTTTATGAATTATGTTTACATCTATTGAATGGTATGTTTACAGTTTTCTTATATGATTTTTTATGCATTTGTTTCAATGATGTGTGTATGTATGATTTCATGGTGAATGAGTGAAGTATGTAAAAGGGAGCATATGAGTTTCAATTGTTTCTCATCCTGAGAATTCCTGCAAAGAGTGTAGCGAAGGTCCGCAAGGAGTGCGTTGACAAGTTCTAAGTTTTACCTTAGACACGCTCAGGAGAGATAGCATTGTTTTTCATACTAGAAGAAGTGAAAGTATAGCACAAATCTATGCAAGGTGTGCGCAGGTGAGTTGAAGGATTGGAATTTTCCAGCCCAGTGAGTGGTTGAAGAGCTACTGTCGCAAGGAGTGCGTAGAACTGAGAAGTTCAAATAATAAGAGATTACTATGAAGCCGCAAGGAGTGCTGACAGGATTCCCTAAAATCCTCAATTTTGCAGCAAGAACCAAGATTAGGAAGGATAAAGGATTCAATGAGTTTTAAGTAAGACGAGGGCTGAATTCACGTCAAAGAAATCAAGCGTAGAAAGAGGTGCCAAGTTATTTGGCCAGGAGTATCGAGAACTCAAACGAACGGTTAAAATTCTTAGAAGGAGAACTAACGATTCATCGTGGGTCGTTAGATCCCGTGGATCAGCGGGAGCCGTTGATCTCATGGTTTTGAATTTCAACATTTCTGGAGTCGGAGTAGTGGATAAAGTTGTTGACTCGAAGTCAAGAGTCATGAAATCCTGATTCGTGAAATCCTGACACAATCTAGACCATCAGATGGTGGAAAAATTAGGGTCGTCGATCTGAGAAGGAGAAGTCGTGGGTTCAGACTTTGAGGTAAAGGGAAAGAGTCACATTGTAGACTCATGAGTCATTAAATCTCAACGCACTCAGAGGTGGACCCCAGGACGTGACTAAGGTCACATGGTTGAGGCATAAAGGAGGGGTTAAATATCAATTATCCCATTTTCGATGTTTCGAGAGTCAAAGGAGTTAGAGGGACTCACAATAGATATTGTGAAGTCATGAAACCTGAAAAACCTTTTTGGTTAAAGGTAGTGGTCACATTGGTTGGTCACGTGGATTGGAGGTTCACGCCTATTGCTTTCTCGCACATACATAACTTATAATAAGTATCCTTAGACCAGGAGGTCATGCTGAACCTTTTGAGGTAGGGGTGCCACATCAGGTGGTATCAGAGCTTACAATCATTATTTTCTGTAAGCAAGGGAGAAAGAAGGAAAGTTGTGATTTAAATTATGCGTGGGATATATTTAAATAATTCCACTAAGAAGATGTCAAGATAGACCAATGAATGATCCAGCTGTGGAAAGGGAAATGAGGGAACTTCGTGCTCAATTGGATGATATGGAGACAACACAGAGGTAGACAACTGATACTGGCGATGTCAGTGAGGATGAAAGAAAAAATGAGGCTGGAGCAGAAGAAGAAGTTGTAGCCGAAGATGCTGCAGAGGAATGCCTATTCAAATATGTTGCAAGAATAGGTTCCATAGGAAAAATGGACATCCCAATGTATGAAGACAACTTAGACGTTGAGGAGCTGCTAGATTGGTTTAGAGATATGGATAAATACTTCGATTATGAGGATATCGAAGAGGATAAGAAAGTAAAACATGATGTCACTAGACTGAAAGGGAATGAAACATTGTGGTGAGATGAACTGTAGGCTGACAAGCATTGCAAAGGAAAACAACGAATCAAAAGTTGGGATAGGATGGTCGCAAAGATGAAATCCAAGTTTATACCTAGGGATTACCAAATTAACCTGTTTCGAATAATGAAGAAGTTGAGACAAAAGGGGATGACCGTGAAGGAATACACTGAGGAATTTTATAGACTCAACATTAGGGCAAGTCGTCATGAGAGTGATGATGAAAAAGTCACCAGATACATGAATGGATTGAGATATTAAATTCAATATGAGATGAGCATGGTGACAATTAGAAATGCGAAAGATGCTTTTCAAATTGCTTCAAAGGCTAAAGAGAAATTGACCCAAAAGAAAGGTCAAAGGGGCAGGGGTAAAATTCAGAGCAGAGGTAAAGAAATTGCCCAAGATAGAGTATAGAAGCCCAAGGATGGAGAAAATAAACTCCATAACCACCCAGAAAAGGGAGGAATCTCACAAAGAGGATAGTATGCTGATAGGAACACTTTTCCTTGAGCCAGAGGAAGATGAAGAGGCAGAGGTGGTGAAATAAAGTGTTTTTTCTGTGGAAAGATAGGACACAAATATTGGGAATGTCCAGATAGAAAAAGAGATGGAGGAGGTGAAGCTCACATTTCAAAAGTGCAAAGGTGAAATGTTGAGGTAGAATATGCAGAAGGTTGAATATCCTTAATGATGAGGAAAATTCTCTTCAAGCCAGAAGAGGAGATAGAGAATCCATTCCAGAGAAACCATTTGTTTATAACTTCTTGAAAGACCAAGGATAGGGTATGCAAGGAAATTGTGGAAAATAGAAGCATAGATAATATAGTATCCATAGAAATGGTGGAGAAGATGGAATTGGAAACGGTTGCACATCTGAGACCATACAAGGTTTCATGGTTGCAAAAGGGACATCAGGTAACAATCACTAAATAATGTTTATTTGAATTGAAGATAGGGGGTTACAGAGATGAGACCTTATGTGATTTTGTTCCCATGGATGTCTGTCATATTGTTTTGGGGAGACTGTGAAAATATGAAAAAAAAAATGTTCATGACGAAAGAAAGAACACATACACCTTGGAGAAGAATGGTAGGATGCATATGTTGCTGCCAATTGAATACAAGAAGGCGAAAGTAGAAGCAAGCAATAATATACTTATCATGAGTGGGAAGGAACTTCTGGATGAAGTCAAGAAAGAAGAAGACATGCAGTTTTCTGTGGTAAGGAAACCGAGAGTAATATTGTCCGGTACTTCAATAGATGATCTACCTAAGGAAATTCAGGAAATGCTCCAGAATTTCATTGACATAATGGTGAACGATTTACCTTGTTCATTACTGCCAATCAAGAGTATAATCCATCACATTGACCTTATACCAGGAACGAGTTTACCAAATAAAGAAACATACATATTGACGCCACAGGAGAATGAAGAAGTTAATAAGCAAGTCAAAGATTTGATGGACAAGGGGTTAATTAGAGAAAGCTCGAGTCCATGCACTATGCCAATAATGTTAAGTCCAAAGATGGATGGTGGATGGAGAATGTGTACAGACTAAAGGGATATAAACAAAATCACCATCAGGTATAGATTTCCTTTGCTGAGGATGGATGACTTGATGGATTTCTTGAGTGGAGATTTTTTTTTTTCAAAGACTGATTTGAAAAGAGGATATCATTAGATCATAATGAGGGAAGGTGATGAATGAAAGACAACATTCAAGATGAATGAAGGATTGTATGAATGGATTGTCATGCCATTTGGTTTGACGAATATGCCAATTACTTTCATGAGATTGATGAATGAAGTCTTGAAAGATTTCATTGGAAAATTTGTAATTGTGTATCTTGATTGTAACACCCCGTTTCCCCCAATTTGTAATTAATCATAAAATAGGAATTACCATGCTAATGCATGAGGACAATGTAAATGTATTATTGTTTTATTTGCCAAAAAATGACTGTGGGGGTGAATCCTTGAAAGTAATGGCCATGATATCACTAGGGGAGAGAAATCGGTTAATGAGGCAAGGACCGGTGGTTGAACTACCAACCACCCCCATGAATGGGAGCATGGTCTAACTACAGGAAGTCATCCTAAAATACCATAGGGTCTGACAGACCAGGTGGACCTGAGCTTCCTTTTGACAGAAGGAAGGTGACAATTATACACACGAAGGCAACAAGAGAGGAGAGACACCAGACACCAGACACCATACATAAGACACCAGAAAAGAATGGGAGCTTTCAAGGAAGAGGAAAAAATCTCTCCAGCGAATCATGAACATAAGGCCACGAGCTTGATGCTGAAGGGCATCTGAGAAACCTTGCTAAGGCCATAAGCGAGGAAGAAAGATCCAAGTTGTAGAAAATAGGACCCGAACAGAAACTTAAAACAAAGAGAGAACCCTCGAGAAGAGTGTGAGTTCCCTGGTGATATGATGGCTTGGCATGGGGGTGTATTGTTGGGAAAAATACCCTATGGACTAGCAAACTAGGGTCAGACTTGCATGCAGATTTTGACCGAAAAGAAATTACTTTTTTACCTACAACCCAAAACTTAACCCCTCTTTCATAGTACATGCATGGAAAAGGACTACTAACCTTGTTACCGACGTTCAGTGTAGATCCTCTGTTGCACTTTGACCACTTTCTTGCACTTCTCATTCCACAAATGACCTGCAATCAAGACAAATAACAAATATGCATGCATGCTACTTCTCTACTCAAGGGTTAGAAAGCAAGCATAAATTAACCAAACCATAGATAAGTCATGCATTTGGGACGGGAAAAGTATTCTTTTTATTACTTGAAAAATGAATCAACTTACAATCAAAGCTGATACCAGCCATCGCTCCTTGAACTTGATCCTGGGATCCTCTTCTTCTGTCCTCCAACTGCTTTGTGTTAAATCTCCTTTGGCATGAGGAAAGCCTAAAGGGTTGGGAAAATGGATTACGTAAATGGGCAGAGTTTCTTCGCTAAATTTTTTCCTCCTCCAAATGGTACCCTTACCCCTTCTTTTATAGGCTAGAAGGAGCTAGGGTTTTGGACGAATCCTCGGCCATGCATGGCCGGGAGTTTCAGTTAACTGACCCACAACTTTTTGTCCTGTCGGCAACTTTCCTTTTTTTCATGATTCTGAAGGTACACATGGGCTGTAGTGGGCCTGCTAGTGTTGACTTTGTAGGTACACACGGGCTGTAGTGGGCCAACTAGCGTGTACTTTTAAAAATGGAGTTTTTAGAAGAGTTGTTCAGTAGTTTTTGGCAAAGAAGGGATATGAGTTGGCCTGATGCCAAGTAAGCATGTGTGGTGTAACTTAGGGTTATAACAAATGCCCCCTAATGTGTGAGGTTAGAAGAGCATCTGATGGCCGAAATACATGACCAATCTTTACTGATGTGCCGAACGATTGAGCCCAAGGATCAGGAACTAGGAGGTGCCGTCTGCAAAATAACAAATGTCTCACCGAGGCGGGCATACCCATGATCGGGATAAAATAGAACCATGGCTACCAACCAAATACATTGTATATCCGTGTCAAATAACTATAAAGAGTAGCCATGAATAATACACAGCAGAGCTACATCTCGAAATCAGAAAGATATACATATAGAGTATCCATCTTCTAGAAGCTGATTCGACCTGATGGCTGTACTTCAGAGCTCGAGCAACAACTTCAAAATCGTCTAAAACTTGGGTAGGAGTGTAATATGAGTGTATGACTGCACTACCCAGAGGTCTTTGAGGACTCGTTGGTTATGGACTTGATAATATTGATGATCGGACTGAAGGCTTCAGTGATTTCGAACAAGGAATTGATTGGACGTTCAGGATGGCCGGGTATGCGGACAAGAGACGAATTGCAGAGGGGCTGACTTAGGCTTAGTGACAAAATTCCCTTGGACAATAGCATGACAAGTGATAAGACTTAGGCAACATATATGTTAATCATAAGTCTACGAAGAAGGAGGCAACACAAACTCTCCATATGTTTGGAAGAATAACCAAACGGTGGAGGACACAACTCTGTATAGCGAGAAAATCTTCCTAAGGTCATACTACATCCCATAGTCTGATGATCAAATGGACATATGTGCATTATCCAAGGACGACTCATTATGCTGCCAATAAAGAAAATACTTTTCCCATCCTCTTTTTGGGGTATATTTGATTTTTTTTTGTTCTTTTTGATAATTTTTGAAAAAGAATAAAGGAATATTACGTTACAATGGAGGAACGAGTACTGAAAACATACAAGCTCGAGGCACAAGGACAAGACTGATGTTCTGGTAAAATGATACTCGTGAAAAATCCTTCGGCGGCCAAAGGTGTTAAGATGCAGAAGAAAACTGTCACAAGGCTGGTGGATAAGGTAGGCAAATGCGGTTGATAGAGCACACGATGGTAACGTCCTTCGATGTAAGTTTAACAAGCCCAAAGAAGGTAAGATTGGTGGTTTTTCATATTTAGAGAGTCTGAAAAAGAATAAAAGGAGACTCCGTTGGGGTACCTTTTTCGACAATAGTCTAGTCGGTTCGAAAAAGGGATAAACTAGCACCGATTAGACGTCAATTCAAAACCATTTTAACGAGTGTGACAAGGACAAGATCACTCGACTATTTTTTCACTTTTAAGGAGTCTGATTTTTTTTTAACTATGGACTCCATCAAGAATATTCTTCTGGACCAATTTAACGAGTGTGAAATAATAAGGTCATTTGGCGATCTTTTCAATTTTAGGGAGTCTGAAAAGAGCTTAACTATGGACTCTGTGGGGGTTTCGTTTTTGTAAGTTTAGTCCCTCAGGCCCGAAAAAGGGATAAAATCATACCTGAGAGTACTCTTCTAAAGAAAAAAAGTTCTATAGAGTATACCTTTGTTCGTACAGTTGACCGTCCGGACCGAAAAAGGGGTAAACTACCGCTGGATAGGCATGACTTCAAATTTCAGTTTAACGAGTGTGAAAGGCCACAAGATCACTCGACAATATTTTCATTTTTAGAGGGTCTGAAAAGGGCTTAAAAGCATACCCATTTAAGGAACGTTCTTCTGGACCAATTTAACGAGTGTGAAGAAACAAGGTCACACAAAAATCTTTTCATCTTTAAGGAGTCTGAAAAGGGCTTAAAGAAGACTCCATAATGGTTACTTTTCTTAGTTAATTCGGACGAGATCAAAAAGCATGAATGTAGTCTCACCGGATGTTGCTTTCGGATCTCAAAGCGAGCTGGAAAAACAACAAAGTTAGCTCATGATAGACTCTTTGTGGGTCTATGCCTGGCATCTCCTTGCTGGAGCTATATGCTTCGACAAAATCATTGTCTATGATGCCAGGGGTTCTAGAGATATTGATAGGTATCATTTTAGCAATGGTTTCCATATTACCCTCAACATAGATCTTGTGTGTAGCTAAGGGATTAGTATGACAAGACCTATCTCCAGTCATAGTCACGGTGAATTCTCCTGCTTTGATTCGGCTTAACTTTGGGAGGAAATATGATCTGTGATAAAGATCTTCCCAAGGTTTGTCCAGACTAGTCATTGCTTCAATTACTGCCTCGTCAGAGGGCAAGACTAAGTCTAATGAATCGATGTTGGCGAGAGAACCCTGAGCCGAAATAGGCTATAGCAGTGGATCTAACTCTTGTACATGAGTTGGATCAGTGTTAACTGAATCTTGCTGGACTAAAGTGTATGCTACTTCAGTGATGGACAAGGGCATGGACATATCCGAGTGCCCTGTCTCATCCATCGTGGCCGATGGGGAAGAAAGAATCCATGGATCCTCGAAGTAAGTCATGCGGAAGGACAAAACTTGAAAAATCTCAACCTTATGGTGATTGGATATAAATTTGATATCGCCCTGAGGAGGTGGGTAATCAAAGGTACCCATCAAGGATGGACACAAACCAATTCCTATGTTGACGACACCTAGTTGAGGATTATCAATCATCGGGACCGTGGATGCCCCCAAAGCTGGGTCAGGTCTGGAGAAAGATAGTTGATCAATGGTCATTATCCGACCCTCGTGTGGAAACAACAAGAATCAGAAAACTGTAGCAACCATAGCTTGCATAGAATAAGTCCAAATCCGTCCTAACAAGAGATTATAGTCGAGGGGAGAATCGACTACCTCTACTTTGACACACATGGTTTTCCCTCCTAACTGCATAGGGAAAGAAGGAATGATGCCATGTGGTCGGAATGAATGACTGTCGAAAGCAGTGTGGAGAGTAGGTGATGGAGACAAAATGGGCTGGCCGATGGCCTTCCATCATGCTAACGACATAACGCATGTCGAGGCACCCTCGTCAACCACTGTGTGGAAGATATTCCAAGTAAAAGTTTTCGTGGGATGAGCCACTACTATATGAAATGCGACATGGTAAGGAAGATGAGGTTTTAAGTCGGTTGTATCTAACATGATGGTACCCAGATTACAAGTCTTAGTAGAGCCCAAAGCGGTGAATAAGGATTTCCTCTAAGCAGAGCATCTTTGGAGGACCTCCAAAGTAGACATCGCACAAGGGGTTTGTGATAAATATTCCACCATAGAGTAATTCTGGGCAGCCCTTGCATTTGGGTTGTTAGAATATTTTTTAAATGCACCCTTTGGAATGCATGTCATTGTTTCTCCCAACGTCTTCTCAATCTGTAGAGGAAGAGATGGGAGTTCGACTTCTTTTCCCTTCTTGGAAGTGCTTGGTTGACTATAGACATGTTCTCTAGTTGATAGAAAAGCATCACCTTTCACCATATATACATTCATGGGGTTGTTCGAAGACGGAGGGGGTCCTTGACTGGCCCCTTCCATGCTTGCAGAGGCTTGAGTTAGATTTTGCCCATGTTGAAATGGATTAGTCAACACTACTTGTTGTTGTTGTGTGACAAACTTTTGGGCCTCTACAAGTCGAGGACAAAGATGGGTCGGGTGATCTTCCGTGCACAAGTTGCACAGATACCTCGCCTTCTATTTTTCCGTGTTGTCCTCGCCAATATTATCGGTGGGTTTTTTATCCCCCTTACCCTTCTTTCGTTGTTTTTTCTTCCCTTCAGGCTGCTGGGTGGCCTTTGGGTTAGTCGACTGCATGGTGTGTACTTCCGATGTTTGGGTAGGGGGAGAAACCAAAGCAGTAGTTTGGCTGGCCACTGTGTGTTGTATGGATAACTGTTGCAATTATTTTGTCAATTACTTAGTGGGCTTAGTTTGTACGGAGCCAACAATACCATCGGCATGTGGTCCAGTCCTCTGTCTAGTTTTATCTAGTATCAAACATGGCACATCTGGAAAGATGTTATATAATAAACCAGACTGAGAATAGATGAGCTCAAACTGTTGAGCCCTCATGATGGCATCTTCTCAGGGATGATTTTAGGGGCTAAATTTCGCTCATGGGCTAATTTTCCATGGTTTTTCAAAAAAAGAGATTCGCTATTTTAAAAATGATTCGCCCAAATTCTATAGGATAAAATTATTTTACCTTAAAAATCGCCAAAATTTTATAAAAAAATATATAAAATCCTTAGAAATTTGAATAATTTTACAAAAATATCGCCAAACATTTATAGTTGGCATATGAGGGATTAGTAAGATTCGCCAAGGTTTCTACATTTTAAAATAAATTTCCATCCTTAAAATAATCCCTACATCTTCTTCGGAGAAAACTCCGAAAGTCGCGACATCTTTGGATAATTGTGGGACCAGAGACTTAAGGAACCACTCAAGCAGGAATGCTGGTGGGATTGGTACTTTGATTAGACTCTTCCAACATCTCCACTCTCAGATATGATCAAAGATATGGTCCACTATTGTCTATTCAAAATTGGCGAGCAACTCTGTGCCAACGTCGTATCTCACAGGTAACTGGAAATGGTGAAGGAAGGCCATCGCCAGTTCACCGAAATAAGAATATCTTGAGTGATCAAGCTCGATGTACCATTTCACGACACTCTTGATAAGAGTGCGTTGAAACAATCAAAACTATACAGAGTCATATTTTAATGAGTTAGATGAACACCAAAGATGGAAGGTAGTCACATGATCACCTGGATCTTCATTAGGCTTGGCCTTGAACTTTGGAATGTCCAAAGGAAACTTCGTTGACATAGGAGGCCAATGTGGATCGTGACAAATAGGATCATTGAACAACCTTTTCAAATATGGAAAGTGTAACATCGCCATGAATGGTAGTTTGCGTTGCTGCTGATAACCTAGGGAAAAGGGTCCTGGGGTTTGACTGGCACCAGGTTACCAGGAAAAGTTTGGCTGCTAGCCTGGATTCTAGTAGAAACCATGGCCCTGACTAGCATAAGGATTTTGCATCTGTGGAGACATCATTGACTGATTTCCCATAAAGGACATAGGGTGTTGGGCATGCATCGTGTTCGAAGGACTTTGGGAAGGATTACCCCAGGCCGGTCCCGATGGGAGAGGCATAGTGGTCTGTCCAGGGTTCCATTGACTATGAAAATAATTACCCCAGAACGACATTCCAGAGGAGGGAACAGATCCTTGTCCTGAGTTCCAAGGTCCTGCTATATGTGCCCCCTGCACAGGAATAGTACCTTGCGCCGGAGTAGACTGTCCAAAAATGGGATTTCCCCCAAATGGGAAAGCGGTGGATGAGAAAGTGTTTTTACCAAATGTACCATTCTAGACAAACATTTTTGAACCTACCGGCATACTGTGCGCAGGTGTTCCTTGACTCCCTGCTCCAAATAAACTAGTGTGTTCAAGCTGCCTGGGAGACTGCTGATGCGGACCACCAAGCGAAGGGGACGAAGGAGGGATATGACCTCCTACGTAAGGAAAAGCCTTAAAAGGGACATGAGTGACCCCAAGTTGACCCTGCAAGGGAGCATTAGAGCTCCCTGCCCCCAGACCCAAAGTCTGTAAAGTGGAGTAAGTGAGTGAAGGACTTGTACCCAAACTAGGCATACCATATGAGAACGGAGGGCCTGTCGCACTAGGTGTGAAGGGGGTTGTGGCCTTCGCCATAGACGGGTTCGGTCCACTATGCGATGTAGTTGCGGCTGATACCATGGTGGCTCGGACCGACGATGGTAAGTTAGGAGATGATTCCCCTGTGGTAGCAATTGTGGTGGGAATGGAAGAATTCCCAGAGGAAGTAACAACGTTTGTTTCCATAGCCGTGTGAGGCACTGACTGGCGCTCATGAAATTGGATTGGTACAATAAACGATGCCAAGAAATCAGTGGTTGGGGTTTCAATTGAGCCAAGATTGGCGGTTGATTCCTATGAGAGTTGTTCGGGCACAAAGGTTTGTAACCCGGTCGCTTCGAAAGACCCTTGGTTGTCTATCTTCTGCCTTAATGGTGGCGGGGGTGGCTCCAGTGTAACCGGTAGTAGGCCTAGAAGCCTTCGTGATCGGTGGAGCTCAAGATCCTCCACTGTGTGAGAAGATCCAAGACACGCTAAGGTATTCTACACGTTCAAAAAGTAACACACACTAAAAATAATCCCCTAAGAGATAAGACAAGCAATCACTAAACTATTTGGAAGAACAGTTACAACAACCAACACTAGAGAAACTTACCGGTGCAAGTGAAACTCGAATACAGAAGCACCCTCCAGCTATAGTTTTCAAATCATGGCTCGATGTCTATCCTAGGTACCGCAGTATACCCCCACAGTCACCCGTGTATGCCCCTAAAAAGATTGGCAACTAGGTTGCCAACACGCGAACAATCACCAGGCGGGTACAATCGAAAGTCGGGTAGACCACAATGAGCAGGGTATCAAGCCCAAAACTTGTCAAGGGTATCGAGAGAAAATGGTTCGGAAGACAATTGAGGACCTCAAACGGATTCTAGACCCACGAAGCCCCGTGGCAAATGCAAACGACGAAATCCCAAAACAAGCCCTCGATATGTGTTCTCCACTATTATTGGTCCAGCTTTGGAGGGGTTATCTCCGCTACCTTTCCACATGCGACCTTGTGTTTATCCCCTGTGTTAGAGGGGGGTCCCGGATAACTTCCACGAAACTAGACTCAGACACTCCCTATCGCAGACTCCAATGTTTGGTTTTGAATGGCCTTGGAGAGTTTCCTCTCCAACCTAATCCAAGGCCCTAGTCCTGAACTAGTTTGTGAACCCTTCAAACAAAAATTCTAATAGATTTTAAATTAGCGTTTATTTTATGGTTTTTTCTTAGTTCAAGGGGTACGAGAGTGAAACTGATGATTTGTAAATATGAAAGCAAAAACAAATGAAAAAATATGGAAAAAAAAGACTTTTACTAAATGCAAAATTTCAACAATTTTTCACAAAGAAAGACTTATTTTTCTTTTCAATTTTTCTAAGATTTTATACAGCAAACATAAAGGAATTTCGCTCGACTACGAGCTAATTATTCTCTAAATTCACTGCAAAAACTTACGAAATAAAAGACTTCTCCCTAGCTAATGATGCAGAAACACACTCTTCAAACAAAGCAGAAAATGAAAAGAGATTTTTATTTATTTAAGTTCTAGTAAAGCAACAAAGGGAAAATACTGACAAGCACAAAACCAAGAAAAACAAATTCTGTCTTAAAGCGCAGATCACAAAGAATCAGAGTAAAGACACACAATGGAAATAAAGAAAACAAAGACTCTTACGCTTGTCTAAAAACCATAAAAAAAAACAAAAATATATATATTTTCTGTCAACTATCAATTGAGAAAAAGTAGGCTAAGGGTAAGATGACCTAACCTAGTGACTGTTCAACCCTAGACTCAAACACCTGAGAGGAATACTTCTCATCAAAGGAGGGGATGACTGCCCCACCCTGAACAAAAAGTATCCTGTCAAGCATGCTACTGTCACTAAAACAACATGCGTGCAAACGCATGCTGAGCTGACACAGGAAGCGTGTACACGTGGGCTGACTTTGTACAGGCCTCGTGTATGTCTAAATTCTAAGACAAAAATGAAAACAGGCAGTACAGACCAGGAAGAGGCCTATGGTATGATAACCAGGGTCCCTTGAACGCTTGGATTCTCTTTCTAATAGAAAAGAAAAATAATGCAAGGAATAACAAGGCGAAAAGAGCAATCTAAGATAGGATTGTGAACCAGCAAGACTCAGACAGGATTCCAGGAAATCCACTGTGAATGTATAATTCTGACAGGGAAGAGGTGGACTGCCTCTAAAGTTCTCTGAACGCCTACAAGCTACTGCTATCTCTATAGCTAGCATTCACATGCAGGCTGTAAGAGGATAGGGCGCGGGTACATGTGTGCAGGCCTTCTGCAGGCCGCGTGTACCTCTGTGTGTCCCGACAACTACCGTCAAGCAAAAGATAGGGAAAACTGGTATGAAGAACCATGCTCCCTGCTAGCTCATACCTTACAAAAAAAGATAGGCAAAGAAAAACAGAAAACCTATTCTTTAAACTACCCAAAAAATTTAAATAAATCCAGAAACCTTAAAGAGTATTCTCCCCAGTATGGTCGCCAATTCTGTTGTTGGGAAAAATACCCTACGGACTAGCAAACTAGGGTCAGACTTGCATGCATATTTTGACCGAAAAGAAATCACTTTTTAACCTACAACCCAAAACTTAACCCCTCTTTCAAAGTACATGCATGGAAAAGGACTACTAACCTTGTTATCGACGTTCGGTGTAGATCCTCCGTTGTGCTTTGACCATTTTCTTGCGCTGCTCCTTCCACAGATGACCTGCAATCAAGACAAATAACAACTATGCATGCATGCTACTTATCTACTCAAGGGTTAGAAAGCAAGCATAATTTAAACAAACCATAGATAACTCATGTATTTGGGACGGAAAAAGTATTTTTTTATTACTTGAAAAATGAATCAACTTACAATCAACGCTGAGACCGGCCACCGCTCCTTGAACCTGATCCTGGGCTCCTCTTCTTATGTCCTGCAACTACTTTGCGTTAAATATCCTTTGGCATGAGGAAAGGATAAAGGGTTGGGACAATGGATTACGTAAATGGGCAGAGTTTCTTCGCTATATTTTTTCCTCCTCCAAATGGTACCCCTACCCCTTCTTTTATAGGCTAGAAGGAGCTAGGGTTTTGGACGAACCCTTGGCCATGCATGGCCGGGAGTTTCAGTTAACTGACCCATAGATTTTTGTCCCGTCGGAAACGTTCCTTTTTCTTGTGATTCTGAAGGTACACGCGGGCTGTAGTGGGCTTGCTAGCATGGACTTTGTAGGTACACGCGGGCTGTAGTGGGCAAGCTAGCGTGTACTTTTAAAAATGGAGTTTTTAGAAGAGGTGTTCAGTAGTTTTTGGAAAAGAAGGGATATGAGTTGGCATGATGCCAGGTAAGCATGTGTGGTGCAATTTAGGGTTATAATAGATGCCCCCTATTGTGTGAGGTCAAAAGAGCATCTGATGGCAGAAATACATTACCAATATTTACTGATGTGCCGAACGATTGAGCCCAAGGATCAGGAACCAGGAGGTGTCGTCTGCAAAATAACAAATGTCTCACCGAGGCAGGCATACCCATGCTTGAGATAAAATAGAACCATGGCTACCAATCAAATACATTGTAGATCCATGTCAAATAACTATAAAGAGTAGCCACGAACAATACACAGTGGAGCTACATCTCGAAATCAGAAAGATATACATATAGAGTATCCATCTTCCATAAGCTGATTTGACCTGATGGTTGTACTTTGGAGCTCAAGCAACAACTTCAAAATCGTCTAAAACTCAGGTAGGAGTGTAATATGAGTGTACGACTGCACTACCCAGAGGTCTTCAATGACTCGTTGGTTATGGACTTGATAATCTTGATGATTGGACTGAAGGCTTTAGTGATTTCGAACAAGGACTTGATTGGACATTCAGGATGGCTGGGTATGCGGACAAGAGACATATTGTAGAGGGGCCGACTCAGGCTTAGTGAAAAACTTTCCTTGGACAATAGCACAACAAGTGATAAGACTCAGGCACCATATATGTTAATCATAAGTCTACGAAGCAGGAGGCAATGCAAACTCTCCATATGTTTGGAAGAATAACCAAGCGATGGAGGACACAATTCTATATAGCGAGAAAAGATTCCTAAGGTCGTACTACATCCCATATTCTGATGATCAAACAAACATATGTGATTTATCCAAGGGCGACTCATTATGCTGCAAATAAAGAAAATAATTTTCCCATCCTCTTTTTGGGGTATATTTGATTTTTTTTGTTCTTTTTGATAATTTTTGAAAAAGAATAAAGGAATATTACGTTACAATGGAGGAACGAGTACTGCAAACATACAATCTTGAGAAACAAGGACAATACTAATGTTCTCGTAAAATGATACTCAGGAAAAATCCTCCGGCGGCTAAAGGTGTTAAGACGCAGAAGCAAACTGTCACAAGGCCGGTGGATAAGGTAGGCAAATGCGGTTGATAGAACACACGATGGTAACGTCCTTTGATGTAAGTTTAACGAGCCCAGAGAAGGTAAGATCGGTGGTTTTTCATATTTAGAGAGTCTGAAAAAGCATAAAAGGAGACTCCGCTGGAGTACCTTTTTCAACAATAGTCTAGTCGGTTCGAAAAAGGGATAAACTAGCACCGACTAGACGTCAATTCAAAACCATTTTAACGAGTGTGGCAAGGACAAGATCATTCGGCTATTTTTTCACTTTTAAGGAGTCTAAAAAAAGCTTAACTATGGACTCCGTCAGGAATATTCTTCTGGACCAATTTAACAAGTGTGAAAGAATAAGGTCACTCGACGATCTTTTCAATTTTAGGGAGTCTGAAAAGAGCTTAACTATGGACTCCGTGGGGGTTTCTTTTTCGTAAGTTTAGTCCCTCAGGCCCGAAAAAGGGATAAAATCATACCTGAGAGTACTCTTCTAAAGAACGAAAGTTCTATAGAGTACACCTTTGTTCGTACAGTTGACCATCCGGACTGAAAAAGGGTAAACTACCATTGGAGAGGCGTGACTTCAAATTTTAGTTTAATGAGCGTGAAAGGCCACAAGATCGCTCGACAATCTTTTCATTTTTAGAGGGTATGAAAAGGGCTTAAAAGCAGACCCGTTTAAGGAACGTTATTCTGGACCAATTTAACGAGTGTGAAGAAACAAGGTCACTCAGAAATCTTTTCATCTTTAAGGAGTCTGAAAAGGGCTTAAAGAAGACTCCATAATGGTTACTTTTCTCAGTTAATCTGGACGAGATCGAAAAGCATAAATGCAGTCTCGCCAGATGTTTCTTTCGGATCTCAAAGCGAGCTGGAAAAACAACAAAGTTATCTCATGATAGACTCTTTGTGGGTCGATGCTTGGCATCTCCTCGTGGGAGCTGTATTCTCCGATGAAAACATTGTCTATGACGCCAGGGGTTCTAGAGATATTGATAGGTATCGTTTCAACAATGGTTTCCATATTACCCTCAACATAGATCTTGTGTGTAGCTAAGGGATTAGTATGACAAGACCTATCTCTAGTCATAGTCATGGTGAATTCTCCTGCTTTGATTCGACTTAACTTTGGGAGGAAATATGATCTGTGATAAAGATCTTCCCAAGGTTTGTCTAGACTAGTCATTGCTTCAATTACTACCTCGTCAGAGGGCAAGACTAAGTCTAACGAATCGATGTTGGCGAGAGAACCCTGAGCCCAAATAGGCTCTAGCAGTGGATCTAACTCTTGTGCAGGAGTTGGATCAGTGTTAACTGAAGCTTGCTAGACTAAAGAGTATGCTACTTCAGCGACGAACAAGGGCATGGACATACCCGAGTGCCCTGTCTCATCCATCTTGGTCGATGGGGAAGGAAGAATCCATGGATCCTCATAGTAAGTCATGCGGAACAACAAAACTTGAAAAATCTCAACCTTATGGTGATTGGATATAAATTTGATATCGCCCTGAGGAGGTGGGTAATCAAAGGTACCCATCAAGGATGGACACAAACCAACTCCTACGTTAACGACACCTGGTTGAGGATTATCAATCATCGGGAGCGTTGATTCCCCCAAAATTGGGTCAGGTCTAGAGAAAGTTAGTTGATCAATGGTCTCTATTCGACCCTCATGTGGAAACAACAAGACTCAGAAAACTGTAGCAACCACATCTTGAAAGCATAAGTCCAACTTCGTCCTAACAAGATATTATAGTTGAGGGGAGCATCGACTACCTCTACTTCGACACACATAGTTTTCCCTCCTAACTGCACAAGGAAAGAAGGAATGATTCCATGTGGTCGGAATGAACGATCGTCGAAAGCAGTGAGGAGAGTAGGTGATGGAGACAAAATGGGTTGGCCAATGGCCTTCCAGCATGCTAACGACACAATTCATGACGAGGCACCCTCGTCGACCACTGTGCGGAAGATATTCCATGTAAAAATTTTCATGGGATGAGCCACTACTATCTGAAACGCGACGTGGTAAGGTAGATGAGGTTTTAAGTCGGTTGTATATAACATGATGGTACCCGGATTACAAGTCTCAGTAGAGCCCAAAGTGGTGAACAAGGTTTTCCTCTGAGCAGGGCAGCTTTGGAGGACCTCCAAAGCAGACATCGCATAAGGGGTTTGTGATAAATCTTCCACCATAGAGTAATTCTGGGTGGCCCTTGAGTTTGGGTTGTGAGAAGATTTTTTAAATGCACCCTTTGGAATGCATGTCATTGTTTCTCCCAACGTCTTCTCAATCTGTAGAGGAAGAGATGGGAGTTCATCTTCTTTTCCCTTCTCGGAATTTCTTGGTTGACTATAGGCATGTGATCTAGTTGATAGAAAAGCATCACATTTCACCATATATACATTCATGGGGTTGTTTGAAGATGGAGGGGGTCCTTTACTGGCCCCTTCTGTGCTTGTAGAGGCTTGAGTTAGATTTTGCCCATGTTGAAATGGATTAGTCAACACTGCCTGTTGTTTCTGTGTGACAAACTTTTGGGCCTCTGCAAGTTGAGGACAAACATGGGTCGGGTGATCTTCCATGCACAAGTTGCACAGATACCTTGCCTTCCATTTTTTCGTGTTGTCCCCTCCAGTATTATAACCCCTGAGAATGTATAATTCTGACAGGGAAGAATTGGACTGCCTCTAAAGTTCTCTGAACACCTACACGCTACTGCTATCTCTACAGCTAGCGTTCACATGCATGCTGTAAGAGGATAGGGCGCGGGTACATGCGTGCAGGCCTTCTGCAGGCCACGTGTACCTCTGTGTGTCCCGACAACTCCCGTCAAGCAAAAGTCAGGGAAAATTGGTATGAAGAACCAGGCTCCTTGCTAGCTCAGACCTTACAAAAAAAGACAGGCAAAGAAAAACAAAAAACCTACTCTTTAAACTACCCAAAAAATTTAAATAAATCCAGAAACACTAAAGAGTATTCTCCCCAGTATGGTCGCCAATTATATTGTTGGGAAAAATACCCTATGGACTAGAAAACTAGGGTCAGACTTGCATGCAGATTTTGACCGAAAAGAAATTACTTTTTTACCTACAACCCAAAACTTAACCCCTCTTTCACAGTACATGCATGGAAAAGGACTACTAACCTTGTTACCGGCGTTCGGTGTAGATCCTATGTTGCGCTTTGACCACTTGCTTGCACTGCTCCTTCCACAGATGACCTGCAATCAAGACAAATAACAACTATGCATGCATGCTACTTCTCTACTCAAGGGTTAGAAAGCAAGCATAAATTAACCAAACCATAGATAACTCATGCATTTGGGACAGGAAAAGTATTCTTTTTATTACTTGAAAAATGAATCAACTTACAATCAAAGCTGAGACCAGCCACCGCTCCTTGAATTTGATCCTGGGCTCCTCTTCTTCTGTCCTCCAACTACTTTGCGTTAAATATCCTTTGGTAGGAGGAAAGGCTAAAGGGTTGGGACAATGGATTATGTAAATGGGCAGAGTTTCTTCGCTATATTTTTTCCTCCTCCAAATGGTACCCCTACCCCTTATTTTATAGGCTAGAAGGAGCTAGGGTTTTGGACGAACCCTCGGCCATGCATGGCCGGCAGTTTCAGTTAACTGACCCATAGCTTTTTGTCCCGTCAACAACTTTCCTTTTTTTCTTGATTCTGAAGGTACACATGGGCTGTAGTGGGCCTACTAGCGTGGAATTTGTAGGTACACGCGGGCTGTAGTGGGCCAGCTAGTGTGTACATTTAAAAATGGAGTTTTTAGAAGAGTTGTTCAATAGTTTTTGGCAGAGAAGGGATATGAGTTGGCCTGATGCCAAGTAAGCATGTGTGGTGAAATTTAGGGTTATAACAGGGTGGCCAGAGTGATAATATTGAATGCCTCTGAGCCTATGGTTGGGTGGAAGGACGAACATCTACAGTCAGTTGGTTGGCGGCAACCTATAATAGATAAGTGAATTCTGACCCTGTGTAATTTAGTTGTAACGGTGTATGAATTGGTATGTTGTGCTTGCTTTCAGGAATGTGAATGAATATTTAATGGATATATTGTATCCCTTCTATTTTTTGTTGAGTCGTATAATTAGGAAAGAAATTAATTATAGGGTTCAGACATGACTTGTTCCCATAAATTATAGAGTTCTGTAGTGTCTTAAGCTAGAGCCACGAACTGTGAGCTCGCCGATATTAGGCATAGTTTCATGGATGATGGTTTACTCGCCCAGTCGTCCTAATTCCCTTGGAGGATGGAGTTCATTAAGTTCATGAGAGGTAGTGTCGATTATGCACAGGCTCTCTGTGATCAAATAGAACCCCAGAACCCCTTGATGAAGGAGCGCAATAGTTGTGCTGAAGACTCTTCTAAGAGTCAAGTCTAGGAGAAGGAGGGAAACGCTCTCAAGTCCTGCATAGTTGACGAAGTTCAAGAAGGATATCGAGTTTCAAATACCAAAAGAGAGTACCCTTTCGTTTGCTAGATGAACGGATGAGATACTTTTGAAGGATATGAGGTCTGTCACGACTGCTAGATTGGAGGAAGGAACGTAGACGTTAATGCCTCGACCCCTTTTTGGTCTTTGCAGATAGTGAAGGAATCAAGACCGTAGATCCAAAGATCCAGGGGAGTTACCTGGACCATCCATTTGTAGAGGAAACATGGATGTCGGTCAGCATTTCGACACTCGAGAAACCCAAGGGCAAGACCCCTTATCTTCGTAAGTCATGAAAGTCTAGTATGCGAAACCATGAATCAGTATAGAGTGAATAGGTTTCGGCATTTCGGCACCCGGGAAACCCAAGGGAAAGATCCCTCATTTTCGCAAGTCGTGAAATCCCAGTGCCCGAAACCCCGACGCACTCTGTGGTAGAAAGGAGGAGTCCTGAAAGGGTCTGGACCATCCATTGGAGGAGACGCGTGGTGAGCGGCCCGAGTTCGAGGAAAAACTTTGAAATAATCTGGACCATTGGATCCAAACCACCAGGGATCATTGGATCTCGTACAATAACTTGTGTATCAGAATTCGGGGTTTGTAGAGAGAAGGGGACGACAATTCTTTGTTCTCTTGAGTCCCGAAAGACAACAACTCAGGCAGACAGGTGGCACATCCCAGATGTAGGAGCCATGTGGATGACAAGTGGTACATCCCAGAATAAGGGTGATGTGGAGATGACAGGTGGCATGTTCTCATCATAGGGAAGGAGTCAACACCCTATTGACCTATATCGCATTTCAGGGTTCGACATTCCAAAAGGTAAGGAACACTTGCAACGGGAATTGCGAAGTTGCGAAACCTGAAAGAGATAGGCGTTGAGACTTGCATCCTAGCCAGAGGTCACATGACACTGAGACAAGGATGGAGCCAAGTACCTTAGCCCATTTCGGATTTTGGGGTTTGAAGAGTCAAAAGACTCGACTCTCTTGCTTTATGAACTCCCGGTTACCGAAATTCTGATACGGCCAGGACCATCGGAGTAGGGGGAGACTCGCAACCATTGATCTCCTCGAAGGTGAGATTTTGGGTTTCAGGGTTTGCAGAGTTGAAAGACTTGACACACCTGTATCGCTAAGTCATGAAATATAAAAATGCACCTAGTTTGTTTGGCCTGTGATCGTAACCAATGATCACATGGAGGTGGACAAGGGAAGAGCTAGCCTGCGCTAGGCCCCCGTAGGACTTTGGGGATTCTGTCTCTTGAGAAAAAAGGTGAAAAATCTATTATACCATAGTGGGTATGTGACAAATTGGTATCAGAGCATGGTTACAACACTTGGCCTGCTTGGGCTCATGCACGAGCCACATAAGGAGATATTCTTATCTACATTTTCTCTTTAAGAAGAAGGACCACAGAATGAAACTGTAATTTGGGAATTTATTTAACCCCTCTATTAAAATGGTAACTACTCTTATAGGAGTAAGGATGCATCGATCAATATTACTGATAAGACGTGAGTGTGAATAACAGAGGTGGAATAAAGTTTTCTATGGAGCGGCATGAGCCAGAAAAGGGACATGAACTAAATTGTTCTGTTACAAGTGTGATGATGGCTACCTACTAAAGAAGGTAGAGTCTCTTGCAATTGATATGGCTGGTTAGGTAAGAATTAAGATCCTCATGAAGAACTCCTTCATGATTTAGGAAATCTAGTAAGGACTGGTAGGATCCTTAGAAAGTTATAATTACTGTATTATTAAAAGACTAAACCCTGAGCATATAAATCCTCAGGATTGAGAAGACTGATGAAAATATGTAGGGTCAGATTATCTGACCTATAATGGTTAGAATCGAAAACAAGGATAATCTGTTTAAACAAGATTAAGATGATTCCTTTGGGACTATTGCTAATTCACAAGAGTGACCCTTGTTAGTTGTTCCCATAAAGAAAGGGTAGCATCCATATGAGTTATGAATATGAGATTATTCCTGTAAGTAACTTAAAAGATCAGAAGAGATAGCGGGGAAATTTGGTATGCCGAACATGCATATAGACTCAAGCTTGTGTTAAAGTTTGAAAACTCTAGAGGTTGAGCACAGAGTATGCTAGGGGGCTCTAGAGAACAAAGGTGAAAGGTCTGTCGAATTCGCGGCACGTGAAATCATGAAATCCTGATACGTGAAACCTTGATGAGATATGAGCTATCAGATCGTGGAAGAATCGGGACCGTCAGATTGAGAACTCCAAAATTTCATGATTTCGGGGTGTTAGCAACGTTACTTGTTTTCGGCATCGGGATATCCAGGTCTGTAGGTTGCACGAGGAGAGCCCAAGCATAGTGAACAGAAGAATTCCTTTTCAGACTTAAAATCAAGTGAGCAGGAAAAATTATAGTGTCAATGGTCTGGATCCATCCATATGAGCATATCAACGGTTGGCAGGAAATCGTGAATAGAAAGGTGCGCCGAAGATAACGCAATGGATGGCGCCCATATTGTGTGTAGGGAAAGATAGCATCCATCCATTCAGAGGACACATGGTGCGAGATATACTCGCGTCAGCGTTTCAGAAATTGGGAGTTCGAAGGGTGAAGGTCCCATGTTTTCCTATCTCTCGAAACCCTGAACCCCGAAAGCGACAAAGGTGCTTAAAGTAGGGCCCTCAGTATCATGAAGCAATCTCGACCGACCATCCACAAGAGACACCTGGAACGCGATTAGGATCCTCTCCTATTCTCTCATCACAACTCCGATGCACAAAGAGAAGCTCCTTCATATCCCTGATGCGCAAGGTGCCAGGAGTGTCCAGGGCTCGGGCCCATGGCATCATCGAGAGAGTTCAGAGCCGTCAGATCTAGCGGGACGCATGGCGCCAGATTAAGCCATCTCGGCGTTTCTCTCATCGCGATTTCAAGAAGCAAGGATCATCCCCTTCATATCCGTGAACACCGAAAGCACCTTTGGGAGTAAGCACAGGGTCATAGCCCGTGGTCACCGAAAGGATCGTCGTGATCTCCAAAAGACCAGTTCGGCCCGACCGTGATCTTGGTCCTCGCTAAAGAATTAAATGAAGGAGAATGGAGGTATTTGAAACCTCATCTCACTTACTGAATGAAAGACATGGAGGTTCCGACAGGAAGTCTGCCTGAGATGGTCCCGTACACTGATTTTCTCCAAAAAGGGGGTCACGCCGAGTTCTCATCTGACCAGAGGAAGTCTGCACATGCCATTTTGGCCTTTAATGTTTCAGCTACCTCCCCTGCAAAGGCCATATGAATTTAATAAGATGTCCGACGAAGGGTTTCCGTCCAAAGTTTGATTGAAGAGACGCTACGCCTTGAAGGGCGAGTGTGCCTCTGTTGGGAAAATCTGTCTGAGTATATGTACTCAATTTTTGCATTTTTAAAAGTTATCGATGGTAGAGCGCAGCTCCCGACTGTAAAGTTTTAAAAGACATTATAGCTTTTTGGTTATGCATCTGTATGTGAGATTTCTTATTTTATAACAGACAGTCTTTCTTACTCCATCTAAATTTTCATCCCATACTGAGGGAGTTCGTGAACGACTGATTCATGTGAACTATTGCAATTATGTTATGATAAAGGATTTGTTGTTGCATTGTTTTATTCTCTGGTTTTTTCGTTTGAGTGTAAGAAGATCTTGCGTTTAGATGCCTTCTCCTACAGTTTGTTAGAAACCTGATGTTTATGACAGACCTTTGCATCTCTCTGATACAAGTTTTCCCCCTTACTCACCCTCACTACAACTCACTGTCTGAAGTTTGATTAAGACCCCACCCGCTCATGCATACCTGACCTAGTTTCAGAGTTAGAACAATGTTGTTTTGAGTTAGCTCCCATTCGATCACCTCTTTTACAAACAAATCATGACATAAACTGATGGGCGTTGGGCTCTGCTCCTGCTGCAATCTAGGGGTGACTTATGACGCTAACACAAGGATCAAAGGATTCGAGGCTCTTCATAACAGAAGTCCTGAAGTTGCAAAATGTGAAATCGTGACATAATCACAACCGTTGGTTCGAGAGCCATTGGCGACCATTGATCTGATCTAAAAATTTCAACATTTTGGGTATCGAGAGTCTCAATGGACGGTGGAATTCTCGGAGGGAGGAATACCAAAATTCCATGAACTGTTAGATCTAGTTGATCAATGGAGAAGATAAGGATGATAACCTCTAATCACTCACAAGCTCAGGAGGAATAATATCCATTAGATTAGAATCAACGAAAGCCATTGATCTAGAGATTTGAGGTTTTGTCTATTAGGAAAATAGAGGCATATACTTTCCAAAATCGCGCCAGGTAAATCACTAATTCAATCAAGGTCGTTGGTTAGCGGATGACCTGAACCATAGATCCAGTGTAATCAGATCTTCAGGAGTCGGAGGTTTATAAGTTAACGGGTAGATTTTTGAGGACTCACATGTCATGAAATCCCAACATATAACCTGAGTCGTTGGATCGAGACATGCGATGGATCGTTGATTTGACGCATACATGTTTCGGGGATTTGAAATCGGGAGTTAAGGGGTAAGGACTCCGCTAGAATCCTGAAAGGTGGAAAGCTGGGATTTGATTAGGACCATTGATTGGTAGAGAGACCTATACTATGGAATCCAAGTTGTCAGACCCACATGGATCAAAAGTTTGGGAAACAATTGAGCATTGTCTGTGGATTCCCCGAAACATGGGATCCTGACGCGTGTCTGGGAGTTGACCCTAGGTTCCGAGTGAAGGGTCATGTGAATAAAAGAGCTGAGAAAACATTAGCTTCGATCTTTAGGGTTTTCAGATTTTGGGGATTGAAGAACCAGATTTCCTTGCAAACATGAATCCTGAAATCGCGAAACACGAAGTGCCTTTTAGTTCATATCGTGGTCACCGTCAGTGGTTGCGTGAGGAGAAGGCGTGAGCTAGTATGATGAATATGAATGAGTTGAATGTAGTGAGAATCTTCATAATAGGAAGCCTGATACTAATACCATTAAGGTATGAATGATACTAAACGTGCAAAGTAATGCATACGTATGATGTAAGAGTATAATTATAGGCATGACATTGTTTTTCCCGATGAGCAAAATATAAAGCAAGTATTGCTTTTTCCAAGATTGAAGGAATACTATGGAGGCATAGCTAACTCCATTTTGGGGAGTCATGAAAGTTTTGTTCCAAATAATAGCCTGAGGGGAATGTATTCCATTTCCTCAGGAAGTGCCAATATAATTAGATGAAAGTGTAAATGAGAAAAGATACTCTCTTGTCATAACAAGAGACACATGATTACACCTTTGAGCATTAGATGAGAAGGATTGTGAATGAATCTGAATTGATTGATCTTAACAGTAAAGATGAATGCTTGTATTCCTTAAGGGGAATATTTAGTAAAAAGCTAAAGCTAACTCAAGGTTGAGGCCATCACAAATGGTGATGGATATGCAACAAGGAAGTTGCATGCCGAAGGAGTTCCTGGTGGAGGAATTGTGTACGGAATTTGTCAGAAGAATAGAGTCACAATCCTAATAATTGTTGAAGGTTGGACAATGGGTTGTAAGGCCTGTCCATATATAAGAATTCTGGATTACATTTTGAAAGAATCATGTAATTAATAGAAGACTAACAACTGAATATTGACCATTCTGATAACCGAATGGGAGTGTGTAGGATGCACATGTTCATGATTCATTATGAGAAAAGAGTTGCTATTGAAGTAGGTTGCAGTGTCCCAAAAAGGGTTAGGGTGAGGCCTAACCAAGGCTACTCAGAAAAAGAGCAGTTGTGGAAATCAGTATAGTTGGTAAGAGGCAAGTAAACCCCCTGAGTATGATTAAATGAATAAATGAGTACATTTAACTGATAAGCCTTGGTTGAATTTATGAGTAAGAAAAGGTAGTGAGACCTTAGATATAACTCGACTAGGTTGAAAATCCCCAGGCGATGTAGAAAGAATTTGCAGAAGGGGAGAGCCCTCAATTCTTTCCTTGCTGACCATTATGTTTTCTATGGGATGAGAAAGCTAGTACATTGATGAATGAAAATGTTTCGACACCATAGTAACGATGGTTGCAATACTGTGAAAATGATTAAAAATTGTTGTGTTTCACTTATGGAAGCATTTGAGGATGTTTATGAACCCGAATGTTATGATACATGCATTTGGTTTAATATTACAACTAATGTAATTGTGTCTATGATGATGCATGCTGTATATAGAAATGAATTGGAGCTATTGAGGAAGATAGTTGCCAATGATGGGTAACCTCAAATAGAGAATGACCAAGAGAAGGCTGTGAGTGAAAGATTGTTGACAGGGTTATAAATGTCCCCATAAAGCACTGGTGATGAGGTAAAAAAAAATTAAAAAATAAGAAAGAGGGTGCTAGCAGCCAAGAAACGGTATAAAGATATTCGTGCCTGTGTGGCACAAGGTATGAAAGGATTTGGTAAGAGCCCCTTTTGAAATATTTTATTGTCTTAGTGTTATGCATAAACTTGAAAGGCAGTTGTATGCCTTGGATACCCAAGTAAGGTATGACTTAGGACGAAGAACCAAAATGATGGAGGTATGAACCTATGGTAGTAAACACTATTTGTAACCCTTGGAAGAATTCATGAATTGATATGTCATGAATGCATTGACAATCAAGGAATGCGTAAAGGCATTCATGTGAAAATTGTGAGTTCATGTGTATTGATTTGGGATCATGATCGACCTATAGAAGGCAATATGGTCCTACTATAAGAATGAAAGAAAATGAATAAACCATATGAGGAAAAGGTTGGTTAAATTCCAACACCCCATGCCCAAGAACCAGTCATAAAGTGTGATGAACTTGAAAAACAATGCAAGAATGCATTGGGTATGAATGTGGCCATGGATATTGGCACAATTGTTAAACCCCTTTTGAAATTTTGAATTATGTTTTGAAAAAGTTTACTATGTTGAGATGAGACTAACAATTTGTTTGGCTGTGGAAAGAATGAATTGCAGGAAGAAAGAGTCTTGGATATGGCAGTGTGGTAAGCCCATAGGAAAGACCGATTTCCTGCTGAGCCAAACTACGAGGAATGGTATTTCCTTTTGAGAAAGTGAATTTGTTTGTTAGTATGCACAATTCTGAAATTGTTGTGATGAAGTTGAAAAGGTGCGATAAAAATGTATGTGCATGAGAACTAACAATTTGATTAGCTGAGGAATGATTGCAGGAAGAAAGAGTCTTGGATATGGAAATGCTGTAAGCCCATAAGGGAGACCGATTTTCTGCTAAGCTAGAATGTTATGGGAAGAAAGTCCCATGCTTGTGAATCTGGTTTCGTACGAAACATATATGAAAATAAAAGAAGAGATTGGAAAAATCTGAGGGTGACAGATTTGCAATAAAAATTCTGAAAGTTGGAATTTATAATGATGTCTCATGAATGTTGTATACCTGTGACACAGGTGAGGAGAGAGGATATATTCAAAAGGAATAGATGAAGGATGTCAAAGCTGAAGATGATGAAAAAAGGCTACTGCTGAGCCATGAAAACCCCGTGATAAGCCATGATCACCTGCAAATTATTGTGTTGAGGTAATACAAGATGGAGGTATGCCTCGGCAGAGAAAGTCTGAGGGATGCCTCGACTGTAAGACTCGATAAAGTCTCTAAAATTTTCCTCTACGAGAAAACCTTAGCAGGGAAAGATGGATTTCCCGAGGGACTATATAACAGTGAAGGAGATGCTTGAGCCTGGGCATGGAGGGTGAGTGATCGCAAGGAAGAGGACACCTTAATAATTTTTGTAAACTATTGGGATCATGCACACAGTGGGTAGTTTCCTGTGCATAAAAACCTTGGAAAGGAAGATGAAATCATGATAGGTCTTGTGAACTATTGAATTGGAATCATGCACCCAATGGGTATGTCAAGAAAAACGATGAGCATGGATAACAAAACCACCATGTGGATACAAATCCACAACTGCAAAGATAAGTATTGTGCTAAGATTATGAAAATTTCCTTTTGAATTTTGAACAACAGTAAGATGTTTTCGCACAAAATTGTGATTAATGTGCTTGTTGTCCAAGAATTATTGAAGGCAGATGACGAAGACTCAGATCCTGAAAAAGGACCTGACTAAGGATGAAGGTCAAGACTTTTGAAGTGGTCGAACAAGGAAGGCATGACAAGTGTTTTGAGAAAGAACACCGAGGGCGGTGTTCCTTTAAGGGGGAGTGAATTGTAACACCTTGTTTCCCTCAATTTGTAATTAATCATAAAATAGGAATTACCATGCTAATGCATGAGGAAAATGTAAATGTATTATTGTTTGAGTTGCCAAAAACTGACTGTGGGGGTCAAGCCTTGAAAGTACTGGCCATGATATCACTAGGGGAGAGAAATCAGTTAATGAGGCAAGGACTGGTGGTTGAAATACCAACCACCCCCTTGAATGGGAGCATGGTCTAGTTGCAGGAAGTCATCCTAAAGTACCACAGGGTCTAATAGGATAGGAGGACCTAAGATTCCTTTTTATAGAAGGAAGGTGAAAATTATACACACGGAGGCAGCAAGAGAGGAGAGACACCAAACGCCAGACACCAGACACCAGACACTAGACGAGAATGAGAGCTCACAAGGGAGAGGTGGAAAGTTCTCCAGTGAATCATGAACATAAGGACGTGAGCTTGATGCTAAAGGGCATCTAAGAAACCTCACCGAGGCCACAAGAAAGCAAGAAATCTCTGAGTTGCAGAAAACAGGACCCGAACAGAAACTAGAAATAGAAAGAGAACCCTTGAGAAGAGTGAGAGTTCCCTGGTGATATCATGGCTTGGCACGGGGTTGGCCAGAGTGATAATATTGAATGCCTCTAAGCCTATGGTTGGGTGGAAGGACGAAAACCCACAGTCAGTTGGTTGGTGGTAACCTGTAATAGATAAGTGAATTTTGACCCTGTGTAATTTAGTTGTAACGATGTATGAATTGGTATGTTGTGCTTGCTTTCATGAATGTGAATGAATGTTTAATGGATATACTGTATCCCTTCTATTTTCTACTAAGTCATATAATTAGGAAAGAAAGGAATTATAGGCTTCAGGCATGACTTGTTCCCATAAATTCTGGAGTTCTCTAGTGTGTTAAGCTAGATCCATGAACTGTGAGCTCGTCGATCTTAGGTGTAGTTGCATGTATGATGGTTTACTCGCCTAGTCATCCTGAGTCCCTTGGAGGATGGAGTTCATTAAGTTCATGAGATATAATGTCGATTATGAACAATCTCTCTGTGATCAAATAGAACCACAGAACCCCTTGATGAAGGAGGGCAATAGTTGTGTTGAAGACTCTTCTAAGAGTCAAGTCTAGGAGAAAGAGTGCAATGCTCTCAAGTCCTTCATAGTTGACGAAGTTTAGGAAGGATAGCAATTTTCAAATACCGAAAGAGAGTACCCTTTCATTTGCTAGATGAATGGATGAGATCCTTTCAGAGGATCTAAGGTCTGTCATGACCGCTAGATTGGAGGAAGGAATGTAGGCGTTAATGCCTTGACCCCTTTTTGGCCTTCGCAGATAGCGAAGGAATCAGGACCGTAGATCCCAATATCTAGGGGAGTTACCTGGACCATCCATTGGTAGAGGACACGTGGTTTTCGGTCGGTGTTTTGGCACCCGGGAAACCCAAGGGAAAGAACCCTTGTCTTCACAAGTCATGAAATCCCAGTATGTGAAACCTCGAATCAGTATAGAGTGAATAGGTTTCGGCGTTTCGGCACCCGGGAAACCCAAGGGAAAGATCCCTCGTTTTTGAAAGTCATGAAATCCTGGTGCTCGAAACCTCGATGCGCTCTGTGGTAGAAAGGAGGAGTCCCAAAAGGGTCTGGACCATCCATCAGAGGATATGCGTGGTGAGTGGCCCGAGTTCGGGGAAAAACTCTGAAATAATTTGGACCATTGGATCCAAAACACCGGGGATCGTTGGATATTGTACAAGAACTCGTGTATCAGAATTCAGGGTTTGTAGAGAGAAGTGGAAGACAATTCACTATTCTCTTGAGTCCCGAAAGCCGTAGCTCGGGCGGACAGGTGGCACATCCCAGATGTAGGATCCACGTGGATGACAAGTGGTACATCCCAGAACAAGGGTCATGTGGAGGTGATAGGTGGCATGTTCTCGTCACAGGGAAGGAGTCAACACCTTGTTGACCTATATCATGTTTCGGGGTTTGGCATTCCAAAAGGCAAGGAACACTTGCAACGGGAATTGCGAAGTCATGAAACCCAAAAGAGACAGGTACTGAGACTTGCGTCCTAGCCAGAGGTCACATGATGCTGAGACAAGGGTGGAGCCGAGTACCTTATCCCATTTCAGATTTCGGGGTTTGAAGAGTCGAAAGACTCGACTCTCTTTCTTTACAAACTCCCGGTTATCGAAATCTCGATACGGCCAGGACCATCGGAGCAGGGGGAGAATCGTAGCCGTCGATCTCCTCGAAGGTGAGATTTTGAGTTTCGGGGTTTGCAGAGTCGAAAGACTTGACGTGCCTATATCGCTGAGTCACAAAATGTGAAAAGGAACCTATTTTGTTTGGCCTGTGGTCGTAACCAACGATCACATGGAGGTGGACAAGGGAAGAGCTAGCCTGCAATAGGCCCCCGTAGGACTTCGGGGATTCTGTCCCTTGATAAAAAAGGCGAAAAATCTATTATTCCATAGTGGGTATGTGACATTGATGATATACTAATCTTTAGTAAGACTGAGGAGGAACATTTGAGACACCTAACTTTAGTGATGAGGAGGTTGTAGCAAGAGAAATTGTTGATAAATTTGAAGAAGTCAACTTTAATGAAGAAAGAGATTTTTTATTTAGGTTTTGTGATATCTTCAAATGAGTTGAAGATGGATCCTGAGAATGTAAAAGCAATCAAATAATGGCCATCACCGAGAAATATCTTTGAAGTCAGAAGCTTCCATGGATTAGCTAGTTTTTACAGGAATTTCAATAGAAATTTTAGTGGATTTTCTGTGCCAATGATGGAAATAGTTAAGAAAATATATAAATCTTTTCATTGGACAAAGGAGGTGGAGAAAAGTTTCAAGTTGTTGAAAGAGAAGATAACTAGACAACCGGTTTTAGTTTTTCTAGATTTCAGTAAGACATTTCAAGTGAGATGTGACACAAGTGGATTTGCGATTGGAGCAGTCTTAAGTCAAGACAATAGACCAGTTGCATACTTCAATGTGAAGTTGAATGATGCCAAGATGAAATATTCCATGTATGATAAAGAGTTTTATGCAATCATATAGGCGCTGAAGAAATGGAGGCATTACTTGGTTCCGAAAGAGTTCATTTTGTACAGCGACAACCATGCTTTACAATTTGTAACCAAACAGGAAAAATTGAACCAGAAGCATGCAAAATGGGTTGAATTTATGCAGAACTTTACTTTTGTTATAAAGCACATTTTTGGAACTGCTAACAATGTTGTTGATGCATTGAGCAGGAAATGTTTGATTCTGTAGGAGTTTCATGTGAAGACCTTAGGTTTTGATAGCCTTAGAGATATGTACAAGGATGATTCATATTTCAGGGATGCTTATGAAGTATGTGAGAATCATGTTTTGAGAGACAAAAGACAATGGATTGAACACTTAATTTAGGATGGATTATTATTCAAAGGAAATTAGTTGTGTATTCCGAAGAGTTCTATGAGAGAGAATCTTCTGAAGGAAAAACTTAGCGGAGGATTGGCTGGACATTTCGGTCATGATAAAACATTTGCGCAACTGAACAATTTGTATTATTAGCTAGGGATGAGGATGGATTTCAAGAATTTTGTGAACAAATTTATAATTTGCCAACACGCAAAGGGGAAAAGACATAATACAAGATTGTATCAACCATTTCCAGTACCAGAGAGGTCGTGGGACATGGTAACCATGGATTTTGTGTTAGGAATTCCAAGGACACAAAGAGGTTGTGATTCCATATTTGTGGTAGTCGACAGATTCTCAAAAATGGAAAATTTCATTCCACGTCAGAAAAATAGTGATGCAACACACATTGCAAATATTTTTTTCAAAGAAGTTGTTCGACTTCATGGTTTACCCAAGAGTATTGTTTCAGTCTGAGATACAAAATTTGTTGGTAATTTCTGGAGGACACTATGGAAGAATATGGGGACATAATTATGTTTTATCTCAGCATATCACCCTCAAATGGATGGATAGACTAAGGTAGTAAATTGAAGTTTGGGAGACTTGTTGACGAGTTTAGTAGCTGAACATCATAGCCAGTGGGATCAGATTTTGTCGCAAGTGGAATTTTCATATAATGACTCACCTAACTGGAGAACAGGACAAAACCCATTCCATATAATGTATGGAATGAACCCAAGAGGCATATCTGAGTTGAGGGACTTAGAACATCATGAGTTTAGGAGTGCTGGAGTAGAGGATTTTGCAGTAGGGATGCAAGAGCTCCACAATAATATTATAGAGAGGTTGCAGAGTTCCAACCAGGAATATAAGCGCAGAGAAGATCAATACCAAAGAGAGATTTAGTTTGAAGTGGGATATTTGGTTTTACTGCATCTGGGCAAAGAAATATTCCTAAGGGGACCATATAATAAGCTGAAAATGAAAAATATAGGGTTGTGTAAAATTATGAGAATGTTTGAGGCAAATGCTTATGAAATAGAATTGCTAGATGATGTGGGAATATCACCCATATTCAACGTAGAAAATCTATATCCTTACAGAGAAGATGAAGCGAGAGGAGAAGAGACTCATAAGGAAGTTCAGTGGTTCAAATAGATGCTTGTAACTGAAAAGATGCAGATGGAAAAGATCATTGATCAAAGAGTTAGTAAGAATACCCAGAGAAAGACATATTTTGAATACCTGGTAAAGTGGAAGGTACACCCGATTGAATATTCTAGTTGGGAAAGAGAAGTGGAGACTCAAAAAAATGGACAGACAGTGCAGGAGGTCATGAACAAGAGTCCATGAATTTTTCAGCCAAAGGAGTATGATGCAGGAGCGTTGTAAGAAAGCACAAAATCAGAAGAACAACTGGATATGCACTAATGCACATTTTGAGAATGTTTTGAATTTGAAAAGAAAATATTAATGTAATATCTAGAAAATATATGTTTTCTTTTATGGTTTAGAGGTTGTAACGGATATCATGAGTGGTTCGTCTCATTTGTTTTTTGGAGGCATTTATTGTAATAAATGTAAAGTAGTTGTAGAATTTATTTAGATTTGATAGAATAGAGTTGTAGGAGGGAAAAATCTAGAAATCTACCTCGTATGTATTTTATTGGATTTCATTATTCTCAATTGTAAGAGCTGTAGAGAAAGAGGATAGGAGAGGAGAGAAGAAGATAGATTGTAGAAGATTGTATGAGCATATAGATGATGTTACAGAACCCATGTACAGATGCACTTGGATTAATATAAGAAATCTTGATCCAACTTCTTGGTGTTTATGAATTCTATTTACATCTATTGAATGGTATGTTTACAATTTTCTTATATGATCTGTTATGCATTTGTTTCAATGCTATGTGTATGTATGATTTCATGTTGAATGCGTGAAGTCTGTAAAAGGGAGAGTATGAGTTTAAATTGTTTCTCGTCCTGAGAATTCCTACAAGGAGTGCAATGAAGGTCCACAAGGAGTGCGTTGACAAGTTCTGAGTTTTACCTCAAACACGCTCATGAGAGATAGCATTTTTTTTCATACCAGCAGATGTGAAAGTATAACACAGAGTCGTGCAAGGTGTTCATACGTGAGTTGAAGGCTTGGACTTTTCCAACCCAGTGAATGGTTGAAGAGATACTGTCGCAAGGAGTGTGCAGAACTAGGAAGTTCAGATAATCATAGATTATCATGAATCCACAAGGAGTGCCGACAGGATTCCCTAAAATCTTCGAGTTTGTAGCAAGAACCAAGCTTAGGAAGGATAGAGGCTTCAACAAGTTTGAAGGAAGACGAGGGTTGAAGTCACCTTGTAGAAATCAAGCTCAAAAGGAGGTGTCGAGTTATTTTTCCAGGAGTATCGAGAACTCGAACGAATGGTTGAAATTTTCAGAAGGAGAACTACCGATTCATCGTGGACCGTTTGCTACAACCATTACCCATTCCTGAGTGGAAGTGGGAAGTTGTAACCATGAATTTCATTACCAAAATTCCCAGAACAATCAAGCAACATGATTCTATCATGTTAATGGTGGATAAGCTTACTAAGGATGCCCATTTTGTTCCAGTTAAGCTCACTGACAAGGAAACAAACATTGCTGATGTTTACATGAAATAAATTGCTATATTACATGGCATACCCAAGAAAATTGTATCTGACAGAGATCCAAAATTACCTCAAAATTTTGGAAAGGATTATTTAATGGATTTGGAACAAATTTGAATTTTAGTATAGCTTATCATCCAGAATTAGATGGACAAGCAGAGAAGGTGAATCAAGTGATTGAAGGTATGTTGAGGATGTATGTGATGGATAAACCATCAAAATGGGAAGACTGCCTACACTTGATAGAGTTTTCTTATAACAATGGGTACCAAGCATCTCTAAAGATGAGCCCATTTGAGACACTTTATGGTAGAAAGTGCAACACACTAGTAAGCTGGGATAACCCAACAAACAGAGAAGTGGTTGGGCCATATTTGCTTAGGGAAATGGAAGAGCAAATGATAAAAATTAAAATTAAAATTAAAGGCTGCCCAAGATAGGCAGAAAAGTTATGCTAATAAGGGTAGAACTCACAGGGAATTTAAAATAGGTGGTCATGTATTCTTGAAAGTGAAAGCCAATAGAAGTTCCTTGAAGTTGGGAAATTGTTCAAAGTTGGAAGCTCGCTATTGTGGGCCATTTGAAATCCTAGAGAGGATTGGTCCAATTGCTTATATGATTGCATTTCCTGCATCTATGTCTGTTCATAATGTATTACATGTATCATTGCTAAATAAATATATACCTAATGCTAATCATGTTATTTATTGGAATGTGATTTAGGTGGAGCAAGAAGGCACTTTCCAAGTGCATCTAGTATGTATGCTAGACTAGAAACTCAAACATATCAAGAATAGAGCCATAGGGCTTGTAAAGGTCCAATGGACCTAGTATGGTCCTGAGGACGCTACTTGGGAGCATGAGGATGCAATGCGGGCAGAATACCCACATCCTTTTGAGGATTTTTGAAATTTGGTTGTATATGGGTACATGATGCACTGAGGACAATGCATAAATAAGGGGAGAAGATTGTAATATCCCTAGGCCGAACCCAATTGTAATGTAAATGAAAATGTACTTAAGTTGGTGAGTTGTTTGATATCATTTTGTATTCACATTTCATGGCATAGTGTGTGCTTGCACTGCGTAGTAAAATGATGAAGTGTGCACATTCCTGGATACCGCACACAACAACTTGAGTGCGTTTGATATTGAGGCCAGGGAGCCTTTTGTATATATGCTTCATTTTATAGGCTGGTGAGCCAGTTAATATAAGCTAGGATGCTTATGTTTTCATTAGGCCGTAGAGCCTAGATGTTAAAGGCCAATCCGCCTATTTGTGTATATGTGTCATAATTAATATAAATACATCACTGTGCGCAGACCGACCATGATAAAAGAGATGGGGGACTAAACCCCACTGGTTAGGGAAAGAGAGGGGCCTAAAAGTTAAGGAAAAGGGCTAAGCTAGGGAGCTTAAGCCAAAAA
>ML778009.1:2210587-2255404 GCA_009831015.1 Picea engelmannii
AAAGTATGGATAATTATTTTATCCTAAGTTCTAAAGTTGGGGACAAGTGGGGCCAAAGTAGCTCCCAACATGACAAGTGTCAAGTTGGGGACATGCATACATATTGTTGGGACTTAGTTCATTTTCCCATATTTTCCATCATTTCAGTCATCCTGTAAATCATGCATGAGCATGCACACACCCATTGAGATATCTTTCGTATCTTCATGATTGTACTTGAACCTGTATCTAAAACCATTTTTGTGTTGGTGTATCTGGTTATCTTGGGAACTGGACTGAAGAAGCGGGTTGTCAGGCCTGTGGGACATTGAAGAGGTGGGTTGTTAGGCCCGTGAGAAATTTCTCTCTGGGTGAGAGAATTGTTGGGAATTAATTTCCTAAAGGTGCTAAAATGCATCTACAGTGCTCTGAGACTTCCTGTCCAGCCTATTGTTGAAGCTTGGAAAGGAAGTGGGGTAGTCGAAGGATTGTTGAGTAGAGAAGGGACACACTTCCTAGGGTGGGATAGGCATGTGGGGAATGAGGGACTATAGGTTGTTAGTTTGAGTTGGCACCTGAGACAAAGTCTTTCTTGTTGTCTATGATCATTTAGCTTGGCTAGGAATCCCTTTACCTGGGTGGAGTTTAGTCCCAGCTTGGGGGTGACTCACTGTTGAGAGTTATGAACAGTGTGGTCTAAGGCTGGGAGGTTTGTGGAAGGTCTTCACGTGGTTGGTGACATTCTTATTAAGATAAGTTCCAATTATGTGATAAATTTACATGTTGCATTGTTATTTACATGCTTATGTTTATGGGTTATCATATGTGCAGTTATAACTGTGTTTATTTTTATGGGTATTTCCTGTATATGTTGCATGTATATGTTTACTTTTATTTTAGTGTGAATACCTGTATTTACAGATGTATTTTTATGTTTACGTTTTATATATAATGCTTCCACAAGAGTTCTGTGTGTGTATTTTAATTGCATGCAGTTCAAAAAATTTATGTGGCATAGCTCAGCTGGATGATGGGTATGTTATAGTATGTTCCATGGAGAGAACAATAAGAGTTATCTAGCATAGCATGGCCTAGCATGGATGGTTGGGGACGTTAAAAGTAGAATTTGCAGTAGAAGCATATTGCAGTGGTAGGATATTGTTTGTATTGCAAAGAATATAGGGGGAGACATACCCATAGCGGGACTCATTTCTATAGCGGGAAAACCCCCCTATGGACTACACCAGGGTTTTGAAGTGCATGAAGATATAACCATCTAAAGTCTCCTACTTTTAACAACTATCCCGACATTACCCCACAATAATACATAAAAGACAAAGTATAGGGATCTGGTAGGCATACCTTAAACTCCGTGTCTGATGTTGATCCCTTTGTGCTCAGTTGTTTCTCGACTTCAAATCTCCTCCCAAGGCCAACCTGCAAGAAACTACAAGAATGCATTCTATATATGAATTAGTGGGATAGACATCATAACAAAAATGTAAACAAATCATAAAGATTTAAGACATCATTTGGTGGGATATAAAAAGTATTTCTTTATATTAATCTCACAAAATTCGTTTACAATATGAGACCGACAACTACTCCTTGAACTTGGTCCTGGGATCCTCTTCACCATGCATCAATTGCTTCCATGTATTCTTCTCCTCTTCAATTATCTCTAGGGAAATAACAAGGGTTTGCAATGGAGGAAGAAGGAATTATGGCTCAAACTCACAATGTGGTTGCAAAATATTGGGGCAAAGGGGGAGTATTGAAATGGGTAGAGTTTCTATGTTGTCGTGCTTCCTCTTGGAATGGGACCCCAACAAATTCTTTTATAGGCCAAAAATATAGTAACGGTTGGGGTGATTTTCTATGGGTGGTCAAATGGCTAGGTAACGGCTCGAAACCTCGTATCCCTTTGCAATTTTTATTTTTCGCGCTTTTTTGTGAGTGTACGTGGGGTGTAATGGTGAAGCTACCATATGTACATGGGTAGTAGTGGTGTAGGGTGCATACATATTCAAAGAAATGTTTTTTCAGAAGAGATGTTCAATGATGGCTTTGGAAAAAATAGCAAGTAAGGTGGCCTGATGCCAGGTATGCATGTCTAATGCAATTTAGGGTTATCATAGATGCCCACTAATGTATGAGGTTAGAAGAGCATCTGATGGCCGAAATACATTACAAATATTTACCAATGTACGAAGCGAGTGAGCCCAGAGACCAGAGTTCAGGAGGTGCCATATGAAAAATAACAATTTGTCTCACTGAGGCGGGCATACCCATGCTCAGGATGAAATAAAATCATGGTTTCCAATCAAAAAAACTGCATATCCATGTCATATAACTATATAAAGTGTATCCGCGATCAGTACACAACACATATACATCTCAAAATCAAAAGATATACATGTATAGTATCCATCTTCAAGAATCCAATGACACCTTATGGTTGGAGATGAGGTCTTCAGAGCTTGAGCAACAACTTAAAAATCTTCAAACCTTGGGTAGGAGTGTAATATCAGTGTACCACTTCACTACCCAGAGGTCTTCGACGGCTCGTCGGGAACAAACAAGAGGATCTCGGTGATCAGGAAAAGAACTTCATTGATTTTGGGCAAGGACTCGATTGGACTTTTGGGGTGGCTGGGCATGAGGACAAGAGACAAATTGTAGAAGGTTCGACTCAAGTTTAGTAAAAATTCCTTTGGACTAAAGCATGACAAATGATGAGACTCAAGAAACATGGAATTTACATAAGTTCACGATGCAGGAGGCAACGTGAACTCTCCATATGTTTTGAAGGATAACCAAATGGAGGAGGAAACATCTCTATGTAGGGAGAACAACTTCCTAAGGTCATATTGAATCCTAGAGATTGAAAAATGAACGAAAGGATGTGCTTTGTCCAAGGGTGATTCATTGTGCTTTCAACAAAAATAAAATACTTTTCCCTTCCTCTTTTGGGGTATATTTGATTTTTTTGTCTTTTTCAATAATCTTGGAAATATTGAAAAAGAATAAAAGAATGCTATGTTACAAAGGAGGAACGAGTGTTGCAGACATACTAATTCCAAGCGCAAGGAAAACACGGATGCTCAGAGCAAGGAGATATATGTAGGAAAAAGACACTCGAGAAACATCCTCCATGGGTCAAGTTGTCAAGACGCAGAGGAAAAGTGCTACAAGGCTTGCTTATAATGCATGCTTTAGATGGTTCAATTGAGAGGAATAGGGAGCCGACATTAGGCCAAAGACACAGGAAAGAAAATGTGATTAATAAGACACAATGATAACATCTTTCGGTGTAATTTTAATGACACCAGAGAAGGTAAGCTCGACATTTTTTCATTTTTAGAGAGTCTGAAAAAGCATAAAAGGAGACTTCACTGGGGTACCTTTTTTTAAGGTAGTCTAGTAAGTTTGAAAAAGGGGTAAACTAGCACTGAACAGACGTATATTCAAAATCATTTTAACGAGTGTGACAAAGACAAGATCACTCGACAATATTTTCATATTTAAGGAGTCTGAAAAGAGATTAACTATGGACTCCGTAAGGGATGTTCTTCTTGACCAATTTAACGAGTGTGAAGAAACAAGGTCACTTGGAAATCTTTTCAATTTTAGGGAGTTTGAAAAGAGCTTAACTATGGACTCCATGGGGGTTCCTTTTTCGTAAATTTAGTCCCTCAGGCCCGAAAAAGGGTTAAATTTATACCTGAGAATACTCTTCTAGAGAACCAAATCCCCTAGAGTATACCTTTTCTCGTACATTTAACCATCCTGACTGAAAAAGGGGTAAACTACTGCCGGAAAGACGTGCCTTCGAATTTTAGTTTGGAAAGCATGAAAGGAAACAAGATATCTTGACAATCTTTTCATGTTTAGAGGGTTTGAAGAGGGCTTAAAATAAGACTCATTGTTTTGGGAGTCCCGAGAGTGAAACCAAGAGTGATAACATATTAGACATGTGAAGGCCTGAACTAATAATCAAGATAGGACTAAAAGGGCTCTCGAGACTAAAGTCATTAGCAACAGAATGGACACCAAAATGAAACCAGGATCTACCTAGGGCATCCATGTGAAGGTAGGCTCTACCACTAAATTACTACACTTCTAGAGAAGGAGTGAGGGTTCTGTTTCACAATTCGGTGGGATCGATCCTATGGCAAAGAGAAAAAGACAATGAGGTGAAAAAAGTGGAGGTGGAATCCTATCCTAAATGCACAAAGTTGGAAAAATAGACTTTTAACCAAAGGAACTTAAAAGTTCCCCAACTGTCAAAAATGTTCACCGAACCAAAAGTAAAAATTTCCGTAACATCCCAAAAGAAACTCGAGAACCACACTAAATGATTTTCAGGCTAGAAAAAATGACAAAAGGGTCCAAAAAATGACAAAAAGGGGCCAAAAAATCTATAAATAGAAGTTGGCATCTCATTATCACCATTGTAAATTGAGAATTGACAAAAACATCAAAAACACCCCTTTTCCAAAAGAGTTGATTCTGGGAGCTTCAGTGGATGAAACGAACTTCCACTCGGACCAAGTAAGTACAAACTATCCCCTCCTGCATTTCCATTCTTCCTTTTTTCATTTCCCATTTTTTTCTGGGGGGGAGCTAACCTTTAAAAAGGTCGGCCCTACGTGTATGTGGGATATATTAGGAAAAACCACATGCAGAAAACGATATGCACACGTGCATACGTGAATGTGTCCAATACAGCCCGCGTACACCCTCCAATATGTGAAAAAAAATAAAAAGAAAGAGTTAACTCCCCATGAACTTGTCATTTTGCAGGATGTATGTCCATTGGAGAGAGAGGGAGCATGAAGACATTGATTTTTTGGTCTCACAAGACCCTACTACTATCGATGTATTATCACAATGTGGGTTGTTTAAATTCTTCCAGTGTCCATTCATGAGGGCACAACCCAGGTTGTTGAATTCTTTGATAGATTACTGGAATCCTGACGCTGAGGAATTTATGCTTGAGGGGCAGTTGTTGACTCTAACAACTGAATATATTTACTTCCTAACTAGTCTATTGAGGAGAGGGGACCCAGTAAACTTGCGTACCTTTCCCCCTGGGCCTCACAACATTGAGGAGTTGATAGGACTCCATTGCGAGGTTGGTACTGAGAAAGTGGGTTCTCAGGAGCCGATAAACAAGATCAACAATCTATCGCTAAAAGTGATAGTTCTACTCATTGGGTGGATCACTAGATCCATGATGTTACATCAGGCCTCCCGGGCGCACATGCAATGTGCGGTGCAGTGATTAAATGAACATATTTTCAACTGGAGTACAACCATGCTAGATTGCATGAAGAGACAACTAACAGAGTGTCGGATATGGGAGAACAAAAAATTTGGGTTCGAGACTGATATGTCTTCCTTTTTCTTTGAGAGGGTACCCAGTCTTAGTCCGCGAGAGACAATATGAGGGCACATGGCCTCTCTCCTAGCATTATGCAGATGGGTGGTGTTGATGCCACGACAGGGGAGAGGGAGGACCGTTGAGGCCTTCAACGATTCTTTCTTAGACTAGTGGTCTCGGCAGATTCCAACCATAGAGAACTACCCCTATGCCAGGATAAACTTTTCTAGAGATCCTAAGATGCCTGTACCTACCGGAGCGGAGCGAGGAGAGATGGGTATGTTTGTTTTTCAGAGTTATTTAATTTTTATTTCTTTTTATGTATATCATTTTTATGTGTACCAAAGTATCTGACAACTGTGTAACTGTTATGTACAGATGTGGGACCAGTGTGTCCAATAGACTTCTTGAGGACTAGGAAACATCCTTGACCAGAGGCAGGACCAGCTGCAACTGACGAACCAACAATAATAGTAGGGTGGCCTCCAGCCGGAGAGGCTGAGAGAGTATTGAGAAGAGTGGAGAGGAACCTCACCATGCTCATTCGAGCAGTCCCTATGGAAAAGATTGAGGATATTCCACCATCGATGCAACCTCATGTAGTTGGGGTGCCATAGACTTGGGTCCAATGTTTCTATCATTTGGAAAATGTCGTTGTTCATTATGGTAGGGCCAACAGGCTCCACCCTTAGCTAGGCTGGACTACTTATGTGCCGAGGCATATTTTTTATTTTTTTTAGGGCATAAGCCCCATGACTCTTATTGGACATAGTTTTTAGGTTCTTATGCCCACCTATGTACTTTGATATTTTCTATATATATATGCATATTTACATCTTTTTATGTCTTATGGATTACATTTATTTACAAATGTATTTACATGTGCATGTGTGTGTTTTTTCTTACATGTGTGCAATATGCCAATCTATTACATGATTAGCTAGGGTATCTGTGATTTGATTCAATATCCTAGCAACAAGGATATACGTAATGTAATCAAAGATTCGTTCTAAGAGATGTATCCTAAGGAATCATCGATGTAGAGTAGGATCATAAATGCAGTAAACCTCATTTAACTGGGACACAACCAGCTGAGCGTCTAAGTAGACCCGGAGCTGAGAGATATCATGTGACAAAGCGTCACGAAGAAACTCTAATACTATTCTATATTGGACAACATTAATTGTGGTGTCACCTAAATAGATACCTCTTGAAGATAGCAACTGACCCTGAGGTGTGAAAATCACCCAAGAAAAGGAAGCAAGCCTCCGAGTGTTTCGGCTAGTGCCATCCGCAAACCAAATGAACACCTCTGATTCACTTGAAATCTACCATAGTGAAAAACATGACATAAAAAATGACACATCCATAAAACCAAAAAGACAAAAAATAAAAATAAAATGTATAAGAACTATACATATGTACAAGAAGTCACCCAAGGCGACCCACCTACAAGTAATACTTCTTGAGGTAGAGCCCATTTCTAGGCTCCCCCAAATAATTTCCCTCAATTTCCACTAGACGATAAGCACCCTTCTTTAGAACCTCCTTCATGATTAAAGGTTTGAACCACATGGGTTTGAAATTGCCTTCCCCCAGGGGGTCCTTATCTTGGTCGAAGACCAAGACAAGGTCGCCTTTAGAGAAAATTTGAGGATGAACGGACCTATCATACTGACACTTGATCTTTTGTTTGTGAGCCTCGTTAGCCAAGGTTGCATCACAACACTTCTCATCGAGCTGCTCGAGATACAATAAACTCTCTTCAAGAGGTGAAGTGTGTGGCAATAACTATACTTCCAAATTTAGAGATAGGATCTGGCACTCTATATTCAAGATTGATTCTATCCCGTAAATGAGTTGAAAAACTGAGAAACCGGTTGCAGTCTTAATAGACGTTCGCTAGGCCTATAATGCAGAGTACAACATCAAATGCCAATTTGACTTGGCCGAATTGATCGTTTACTGCATAATAGTCTTAAGGGACTTATTCACAGCTTCTACCTGACCATTCACTTGTGGGTAGTAGGGTGAGGAATGTTCTTGCCTCAACCCAAGATTTGATGTTAACTCAGACATCATTTTATTATGAAAGTGACTGCCATGGTCAGTGAAAATATCTATCGAGATGCCGAACATTGCTGTTATCTGGTTAAACAAAAAGAGAGTTGTTGTCTTGCCATCATATTTAAATGTTGGCATAGCCTCGAACCACTTTGTGAAGTAGTCTACTTCTATGATGATATAATGGTGCCCCCTTGCTGAAGGGTGGTTGCATGTAGCATAATCAATCCCCCACTTCGTGAAGGGACTAACTATGATGATGGGAAACATGGGAGAGGGGTGTGCCCACATCTCCCGAGAGAATATTTGACATGGGTGCCACTTCTTGAATGATTCAACACAATCTTTGATTAATGTCCGCCAAAAGTACCTGGCTCCTAGAGTCTTTTGGGTTGTTGCCAACTAAGAAAGATGATCGCCACATGGTCTAGTGTGGAAATCTTTAATCATGATTTCTACTTCTTCATGAGTGAGACACCAGAGAAGGATGCAATCTACACCTCGAAGATATAGAGTACCCTTGAGTATGAGATAGTTCTTGTCCTGATGGCATATACGATGATGCTCATCATGAGAAGCATAGGTGGGGCACTTCAAAGTCTGGAGATAGACTAGTATATCTACGTACCAGGGGTTCGAAGACGCGATAAAAAACATGTCTCCTTTGGTATGAAACTCATCGGGTATAACATCACCTGATTCGACTAGAAGTTCTGAGATGAGTTCTACAAAGACCAACGAATTTTTTGATTTTGCCGAAACAAAATCCAATTTGAATATCTGGAGGATAAAGATCCACCTATTGATCTTTCCATCGATTACACGTCGTGTCAACACGTATTGAAACAAATTTAGAATGTAAATGACGGTGGTCTTGAGAAACAAGATGTAATGATGTAACCGTTGGACAACATGAACTACTACCACTGCAAGTTTTTCAGTGTGGGAATAATTGAGTTATGGTCCAACCAGTCCTCGGATAAGGTAATAAATCACGTATTCTGAGAGAAAATCATCCTTCTCAACCAAGACCATATTGATGGTCGACTCCATAGAGACCAAGTACAATAAGAAATATTTATTATAATTGGGTGGCTGAAGCAGAGGGGAAGACGTGAGGGAACGTTTCAATGCTTCAAAAGAGCACTGAGTGGCTTCGTCCCAATGAAAATGAACATCCTTCTTCACTAAACACATGAAAGCCTTTGTGATATCGACATAGTTTGCGATGAAACACCGTAAAAAGTTTTCTTTTCCCTGTAAACTCTGAAGCTAAGGGGTTTTGGATGGGGGAGGCAACTGAACTATCATCTCAAACTTTAGAGGATCAATCATGATCCCTGTTTTCAAAACTATGAAACCTAGCAGACGGCACAATGTTACGCAAAAAATTCATTTGTTTGGATTCAAGAGAATCAGATAGTAGTGACATCGCTCAAAGATAATATAGAGGTTTGCGGAATGATCATCTCTCTTACAATATCGTAATATCATGAAGATAAGCCTCGACTATGTGTTTGAGGTCATGGAAAGAAAAATACATGGCCCACTAAAAGGTAGCTCCAACATTTTTCAGACCAAAAGGCATCTTTCGATAAGCGAATGTACCCCATAGACAAATGAAAGTAGTTTTGTGTTGGTCTTCAGGCTTGATCTGTATTTGATTGTATCTCGAAAAAACATCCATGAAAGAAAATACCTCATAGTCTGTGCATTCATCAACAATCTGGTCGATAAATGGAGTGTGAAAATTATCCTTTGGATAGGCCTTGTTCAAATAATGAAAGTCCGTACATACATGAATTGTACCCTATTGTTTGTTGAAAGGAATGGGATTTGACACCCATTGAGTCAATTGAACATGGTAGATGAAACCAACTTTAAGTAGTTTCTCTACTTCATCCTTAATAACTGCTACTTTCTTGGGATTAACCAGACAAAGATTCTACCAGACCAGCTTAGCATCAGGATATTTTGTGATTTCATGTTCGATGATTCTTGGATCTATACCTGGAATTTCCTCATAAGACCAGGAAAACATGTCGCGAAATTCTTTAAATAAATCCGTGTAGATTCGAATCGCCTCGAAGGAGCAGTCTACTCCGATGAAGACATTCTCCATGATGCCAGGGATTCTAGAAATATCAATAGGTATGGTTTTAGCGATGGTTTCCATATCTCCTTTTGTGTAAACAACGTGTGTAGCCAAAGGATTGATAGGACAAGCCTTATCTCCAGTCATAGTCAGAGTGAATTCACCTGCTTCGATTCTTCTTAACTATGGGAGGAAACAAGATCTGTGATGGAGATCATCCCAGGGTCTGTCTGGCCTAGTCATTGCCTCAATAATTTCTTTGTCTGAGGGAAACACTAAGTATAAAGAATTAGTTACAGTGAGAGAACCTTGATCCCAAATAGGCTTGAAAACTGGATCTAACTCCTGTGCGGGATTTGGATCGGGATCGACGAAAGCTTGCTAGACTATAGAGAATGCAAATTCTGTCACAGACAAAGGAATGGCCATGCCATGGTGCCCTATCCCTTCCATCGTGGCTGATGGGGAAAGAATATTCCATGGATCGTTAAAGTAATTCGTGCAAAAATATGAGATTTGAAAGATTTCAACCCTAGGCTAGTCAGGGATATCCGATATGTATTTGAAATTTTTGGTCAGAGGAGGGTAATCAAAAGTACCCATCAAAGGTGGGCACGGTGTGAGAATATCAATGACACTAGGGATTTCTATTAATTTTAAATACCAACACACACTAGAAAAATCTCCTATGAGACAAGACATGCATATCACTAGATAGTTGGAAGAACAGGTACACTAGCCAACACTAGAGCAACTTATCTGTGCGAGTGAAACTCGAATACATAAGCACCCTCCAAGTATACTTTGCAAAGTGTGGCCTGAGTTCTTCCCTAGGTACCATGGTATAACCTTGTAGTCACCTTTGTAAGTCACTAAGATAAAGGCAACTGGGTTGCCAGAGTGTGAACAATCATCATTCGGGTACAGTCGACAATCGGGTGGACCGCAATGAGCAGGGTATCAAGCCTGAAACCTATCAAGGGTATCAAAAGAAAGTGTTTCAGAAGATGACTGAGGACCTTGAATGGATTCAAGACCCATGAATCTCCATGGAAAATTCAATCAACAAAATCCCAATATAAGCCCTCTTTATGTGCTCCCCACTACGCTTGGTTGACTTTGGAGGGGTTATCTCCACTACCTTGTTGGAAAATACTAAAACAACTAAGAGGGGGGGGGGGTGAATTAGTTTTTTATAAGCTTAAACAATTTTATACCTTTTAAAACATTATTAATCTTCCTTCAAGTGATCATCAACAGCATGCAACATATGTACAGTAAAAGTAAAAACCATCAGTCACACATAAAGTACACACAGAGACAGATTTTTACGAGGAAACCCATAAAGGGAGAAAACCTCTTCTTCTTCGAAATGATAGGTAGTATTTTTCAGTTTTGTACATCATTTATAATTGAGCACCAACTCAATGTGAGGCTGCTACCTCTGTTTTACAAGCTGCAACTTGTTTGAGAGCTCCAACTCTCTGGTTTCTCTAGCACCCACTAGAAGGAAGCACCAACTCCCTGAGTATTCCAGCACCAACTGGATGGAAGCACGAACTTCTTGAATGTTCCAACACCAACTGGATGGAAGCACCAACTTCCAGTTACACAGGATCCAACCTGAATAACAGAGAACACCTGTTCCCCCTAGCACCACCCTGCCACCCTTGTTTCTCTGGCTACAGCCAGATGGAAGCTACAACTTCCTATGTTCAAGCCCCCACTTGAACTTCTGAGGACCACAATCCTCTCGAGCACCTCCCAACCACCCTCAAATATCAAATAATGAATACACAGACAACTTATGAAGATAAATCAATTCTTACCAGTCTTTCTCTGTATCTGATCTTCAACAAACTATTCTGCAATTCTTCTCTTCTTCTGTTTGTTTAGCAGGTCTTCTCTGCATCAACTTTTTCTGTTCATTTTTCTCTGCTTCTCCTCTGTCTGTCCTTCTGCTCTGCTTCTCCTCTCCATTTCATCTCCCGATACACATTTTCTCAATTGCTTATTATACCTCTACTCATTTTCTTTTTCTTACTGTTTATTCATTTTCTCTTCAGAACCACAAAACAAACACAGTATGTTTCAACTTCTTTTATACACTCGAACAGACGATTCAACTTCCCATCTCCTTCAGCAAGAACAATGACAACTGTCCCTGTAACTGAAACGTTAACACATTTACAATCATGAGTCCGTTTCACTTAACATATTCGTAACAGAGGAATTAACTGCAAGAAGGAACGGTAACCCTCCGATCACAATCAAGGTTTATCCACACCATTGGATTATCTTTATTATTCTTACCTTTTAAATCAGGTTTCATATCTTTCAGTGTCAATATGCACATGTACTCGGAACCCCCGATTCTCCAATCACCAATGTGCTCCTTTCTCGAGCTTTATCCCCTTCCGGCTACACAATGGTCCATGTGACCAGCTATCACGTGACCGCCACCATACCTCTCGTCCGGGTTTCGGGGCTTACGATGACACTGTGCATACGCCCCTTTCACCCGCTATATACTGATCCCTGACTTCCTTTGTACTCCTTACACCTGTCCTCCACTGACTCCTGGGTGGCCCACAGGCTATATGCCTTATCGAGAAATCGCGTATCGCGATTTCGCGATGTCTGATGTTCAATGTTCTTGTCCATACCAAAACCCGATCCCCGAAATTTCGTATAGAGTTGTGATCAATGGTCTTGGTGCGATCTTGAATCAACGGTTGCGATTGAATCGCAATATCACGTTTCACGATTTCAGAGTTTCTGTTGCAGTGTGCTCTTGACATTTCAAAGTCCCGATCCCCGATAATCCGATACGGATTGTGATCAATGGTCCAAATCACTTCTTATCCAACGACTGTGATTACATCACGAAATCACATATCGCGATTTTGGAGTTCTTGATATCAAGATATTTTGGCATTCCAAAGTCGCGATTTGCGAAACTCCGATGTGGAGTTTGATCAACGGTTCAAGTGCAATATTGGCTCAACGGTTATGATTGTGTCGCAATATCGCATATCGCGATTTCGACATTTCTGTTGCATTGTGTTCTTGTCTCCTTGATTTCGTGATCCACGAAACTCCGATACAGACTTGAATCGACGGTCCAGATGCGATCTTTATTCAGCGGTTGCGATTAAATCGCGAAATCGCACATCGTGATTTCGGAGTTCTCGTTGTCAAGATATTTTGACATTTCAAAGTCCCGATCCCCGATCCCCGATACTCCATGCAGAGAATCAACGGTCCAGATCACTTCTAGCTCGACGACTCAGATTAGATCACGATTTTTCACATCGCGATTACTCCCACTTCTCCTTGTACTTTAAAGAGCATGTAGGTTATCCTTGATCCGACTATGATCAGGTCTTGCGCTTGGATCTCATGGTCACTGACTCATCTCCACAACCACAACTGTACTCGCCATCAATGACAAGTATACACTGCCTGTTCGTTGTCTGTTACATATTTACCAACATACCTTTCCACACGCGACCTTGTGTTTAGCCCCTATGTTAGAGGGGGGTCCTAGATAAATTTCATGGTTACTGGAATTTCAAGCACTCCCTAGCACATACTCTTATGTTTTTTTTTGTAGCCTTGACGAGTTTCCTCTCCAATCCTAAATCAAGGCTCTAGTTTAGACTAATTTGATGGACCCTACAAACACAAAGTCTAATAACTTTTAATTAAGAGTTAATTTTAGTGGTTGTCTTAAGTCAAAGGGAATGGAAGTGAAACCAATGATGTTCTTTAAGAGATGAAAGAGAAGAGCATAAGATGAAACTGAAAACAAACTACTTCTTCTTCACAAATAAAGATTTGCCAATTTAAACTCTTTAACCAGACTTTTTTGTAACTACTTTTCTCAGATCTTTGAAAAGAAAAACCTAGAACAAGATTTTCTCTCATCTACAAGCTACTTAATATCCTAAGCATTCAAATAAATAACTTAAGAAAAACTTTCTTTTTCCTTGATAAATAAAACAACTAACCTAAACTACTTTTACCAAACAAAGAAATGATTTTTTTATTATTATTTTATGCTTCAAAAAAAGAAATTTGAAAATGAATTCTTTTCTTTTCTTATAAATCAAAAAAGGGAAAAATGACGACAAGACAAGACCAAGAAATGACTTCCGGCCCATCACAGATAACAGGGAGTCACTAACAATACCAAACAAGTAGATCAGAACAAACTCACAAACTTGTCTAAAAACCCTAATAAAGAAAAAACAAGAAATATTTGATAAGCAAGAGCTATACTGTGGTCAAACCTAGGTTACAGACTGTTATAACAGAGGCCAGGACTAGATAAAAAAAACCCCTGAGAAGTGTGACTTCTGACAGGGAAGAGGATGATTGCCTCTTCTTTAAAAAATATTTTCTCAACACAGGCACACTATTGACACTTCAACATCTTGCGTATATACGTGGGTTGTCCAAAGGCAGGGCATGTATGTACGTGTGTAGACCCACTACAATTCGTGTACACCTCTATAAATTCTCAAAAAAATGAAAACCAATAGTCAAACAAACGAGGCAGGGAGTACTGGTATTGAAGACCAAAATCCCTTAAGGACACAAAAACTTATAGAAACTCAAAACGGAAGTTAAATGAATTAAATAACCTAGTATGGTCGCCAATTATTCTATAGTGGGAAACCCCCCCTATGGACTACACCAAGGTTCTAAAGTGTAAGAAGAGATAACCGTCTAAAGTGTCCTAATTTTAACAACTATCCTGACATTACACCACAATCATACATAAAAGACAAAGTATAGGGATCTGATAGGCATACCTTAAACTCTGTGTCCGATGTCGATCCGTTTGTGCTCAAGTTTTTCTTGACTGCAGATCTCCTCCCAAGGCCAACATGCATTCACCAAAATACAAACAAGGAAATAAAAACATGCATTCTATATATGCATTAGTGGGTTAGACATCATAACAAAAATGTAAACAAATCATAAATATTTAAGACATCATTTGGTGGGACGAAAAAAGTATTTCTTTATATTAATCTCACAAAAGTCATTTACAATATGAGACTGACAACTTCTCCTCAAACTCGGTCTTGGGATCCTCTTCACCATGCACCAACTACTTCCACACATTCTTCTCCTCTTCGGTTCTCTCTAGGGAAATGGAAAGGGTTTGCAATGGAGGAAGAAGGAATTCTGGCTCAAACTCACAATGTGGTTGCAAAATATTGGGGCAAAGGGGGAATATTGAAATGGGTAGAGTTTCTATGCTCTTATGCTTCCTCTTGGAATGTTACCCGAACACATTCTTTTATAGGCCAAAAAGATAGTAACGGTTGGGGTGATTGGCTATGGGCGGTCAAATGGTTAGGTAACAGACTGAAAAACTCGTATCCCTTTGCAATTTTTATTTTCCGCACTTTTTTGTGAGTGTATGTGGGCTGCAATGGTGCATATAGTGTATGTACATGGGAATTAGTGTTTTGGGGCATGTACATATTCAAAGAAATGTTTTTTCAGAAGAGTTTTTCAATGATGGATTTGGAAAAAATAGCAAGTAAGGTGGCCTGATGCAAGGTATGCATGTCTGGTGGAATTTAGGGTTATAACAATAATTCTTCTTCCCATGATTTTAGGAGGATATATTAATCAGATGCATACTTGGTAAAATATCCATATATTTGAAGGAAGAGCACATAAGCATAGTTCCAGTGGGAGCAATGATCACAGAGGGAGAATGAGCGATATATATTTAGCATTACATCAGAGTGATTTCCCTTGTTCAAAAAGGGAGATATTGTCAAAGGAATTCAGACAAGGGGAACATCCCCAAGGAGAGTTCAAGCAGGGGGAGAAGACCAAGGGGATAATGACCCTTTTCCATTGATGTCAAAGGGGGAGATAAAGTCACATTGATGTGATTGATGACTATTGATGTAGAGCAATTATTTGTCTACATGTTGGCATCAATAATTGGTGTTGATACCATTGTTGGTATTTCCATCAATGCCAAAGGGGGATATTGTTGGACCATGTTGTCATTGATTCCAAAGGTTTGACTGATTGATGTCAAAGGATTGGTGTCAAGTGATTGAGTGATGCCAAAGGATTGATTGATTGATTTATTGATTGATGTCTTGTCATAGAATACTAATGTAATATGTATTGTCCTTGATGAGAATGGACTGATGTTAAGTGGAATCATAGTCATATGATGTGATGCATAGATGAATATGGATAAATGAGTTTTCATTGACATGATGCATAGATGAATATGGATCAATGAATTTTCATTGACATATGATGCATAAATGAATATGGATCAATGAGTTTTCATTGACATGATTCATAGATGAATATGGATCAATGAGTTGTCATTGATATAGGATGCAAAGAAGAAGATGGATCAGTGCAGTCTCTTTGGTATATGATGCATAGTTTGTTTTATGTAAATATGAATCATTATTCTCTTATCATGGTTGATGAAGAGTACAAATGGATGAACTCCAAAGTGGTCCCCTTATGGTGAAATAACTCACGGGAAGATTCTTTGCGGTTGAGTTATCCTTGAAGTATGGTTAAGAGAACCCATGCTTAATTTTGGACTAATGATATGAAGATCAGTGAATTTATCAATGAAACTATCCTTGATGAATAATGATTTTCATGCCATTTCTAGTGGTATGTGGAACATCATATAACTCGTCACAGTTTGAGAGTTAAGGCCTTATGAAGTTGGAGGACCCTCATATGTAGGCTTGAATCCCCCAAAAGTCAAAGAAGTCAAAGATCTTGCAAAGAAAAAATTATTATTTAAATAATAAATTTAAGTGACAAAGTCAAGGAGGATTATTTAAATAATAAAGTGAAGTGACAAAATCAAAGAAGATTGTTTAAATGATAAACTCATGTGAAAAAGTCAAGGAGGAATATTTAAATGATAAAGTAACGGACAAATTTCTAATTATGGAAAGTGGTTAACCCTAAAATGAGGAAAATGGGTTAAGTGACCTAGAAATGGGTTAAGTGGCCTAGAAGTAGGTCAAGTGACCTAGAATATACTTCTAAGAAATCTACTTGAAGAGTATAAATAAGAGGAAAGGGTCTCTTGTGAGATGTATCTCTTGAGAATGTATTGAAGATCTATTCTGAGAGAGAGATGATATGGAGGATCTCATGGATGCATCAAAGTTTTGGCAATTCTGAGATCATGACGAAAAAAGTTTTGGAAGTTCAAAAATCCTAGTTTCTGAGGTATATGTAGGCTGTAGTGAGCCAGGGTGCATCCATATGTGGGTTGAATGAGGACATGGCATGTGCAATGGATGAAGTCATGAATAATTTTGTGTGAGATGGTTCCAGGCTCTTGAAGATTGAAGTAGGATCTAGATCTACATTCTATGGGCTTGGATCTTCCATAGATGTTCTGAACACAATCAGACCAGGAAGTCACAGCTATTGGTTTTGGCCATTCAAGTGACGTTGACTTTGCATCCCTCGTATGGGGTCATACTGACTCAGAATCAAGCTCATGATAGCCCGTTGAAAATCTTGTCCTGATTCCTACCACATGGAAGCGTTGTATTCCCTGAATCGAACAACCTTGACATGAGGAAGAAATGTCATGGGAAGGCCCACAACTCCCTAAAGGAAACCAACTAATACTCTTTAAAGGGAAGAGGCCATAGTAACTATGACCCCCACCACTGTCTTTGATTGGAACCATAGCACCAAGGGGTGTTTATGGAGAAGTAACTGTGTAAAACACCATGTTGAGCCCAAAGCATATTTTTGGGTCAACATTCTTGGCACCGGAGGAGAAATGCCTTCCAAAGCATGTCAAACAATGGGATCACCCATGTGACAGGCGGGAATACTTGGTGGAAATTCATACTTTCAAAGTGACCGATGTGAGTGAGGGGGGAATTCAACTGTAGTATAAGGAACATTTTTCACATTAGGGATAACCAAAGAATGAAAGTGGTGCAGTAAAGATATACAAAATAATTTATACTGAGATTCACATAATATAGAAGAATGGGAATAATGACCCAGGTTTTGTTGAGCAATGTGGCCCAAGTGACATGGGTCCCTCACCCGGATTATGGCTTAACTGTGAGAATAGAGGCTTAAGGTGAACCTTGGCCCAAAACAAAGTCTCATCCATACCTTTGATTCTCAACACACAAACAAGAAAACGATAATTTTTGAAATCAACGACCCACCAGAGGAAAACTAACAAGCAAACCAGACAAACAAGGGAATAAAGAAATATAAAAAAACTGTGGTAGTAGGTGCTGAAATATCAAGTTCTCATAAGTGATGGAACTTTGTAGGAAAATGACCATTGATTAGAGAAATCAGATTGTAAGTGGTCAGGTAAAGTGCACAGGCAATCACATAACTATGTAAACCATCACGCCATCATGGTTTTCAGCTTCACTAGAGAATGATATGCTACCTCCTTAGACTTTCCCTACTGACTTTGATGAAATAAAAACCCGGTTTACTCCCATTTAAGATGACTTTAAGATAGAGTTTCCCAAAATGTCAAGTATGATAAAAGGGATTCTAGGAATCCAGTATTTTCAAGCAACCCCCCAATAATAAGGACAATATCCTTTGTATTGAACACTAGAAAAACCCAAAAAGAAGGCAACCTACAACGTTAAAATGAAAGAGACCAATCCATGGAAAAATCAAAGAAGGGATTATACTCCAAAATCGGAACCAAACAAACAAAGACTCAATAGTTGAAACCAAGGGAAAATATACAAGCATGGAAAGGTAACAACAAATACATGCAAGAAAAAGAATCGATATCATTGAATAGATCCAAACATAAAAGAACAAATGGTGACTTATGTACAAGACGATGATGCCTCTCATGAGTAAAAGAACTTTAGGTTTTTAATCTGAAATCATTTGTCCCTAAGACCTCGTAGATTGTGTAAAGACCCAACCACAAAGAATCAAACTTGTGATGTTTGTATGGGGCCTCATGTTCTTTATCCCATAATAAAACATCATATCCTACTTTGTGATTTACCATTGTGGCTCTTTTATCGAAGGAACGTTTAACAATGTATTGCTTCTTTTGGAGGTGTTGGAATGCATCCTTTCTTACCTCTTCTAATTCAAGGAGTGTGTCAAACAATGTTGTAATGGTTGGAAATCATCTTCTGCCTCAGCAATAGCCAACCTCAAGGTTGGAATTTGTAAGTGAACATGCATGACAATAGGAGCGCCATACACCAGAGTGTAAGGAATTTGACTGGTTGTTGTCTTTGGAGTTATACGATCAGCCCATAAAGCAAAGTTTAACTTTGTGTGCCAATCACGCTTGTTATCCTTGATTGTCCTCTTAAGGATCCGAATCAGATTTTTATTCATTGATTCGACCAAACCATTACCTTGGGGGTAATAGGTGGAAGATCGAAAAAGTTGGATGCCATATGTAACACCAAGCTGTAACATGACATCAGACATGAAAGCTGATCCATTATCAGTTAATATCTTGGCAGGGGTCCCAAAACAAGATAGAATGTTACGTTCAACGAATTCTACCACCTGTTGATTCATAGCATTCCTAAGAGCGATTGCTTCAGCCCACTTTGTAAAGTAGTATGTGGCTGTTAAGATGAATACATGACCAGCGCTGGAAGGTGGTGAAATCGGACCAATGAAGTCCATGCCCCATCTTGCAAAAGGGACTTGGACTTCAATAGGTCTAATAGGTAAGGAAACTAACTTTTGCTTCCCAGTGAAGCGTTGGCAAGTTTCACATTTTCGAACAAGTAAATGGGCATCTTTTTGGAGTGAAGGACAAAAGTAACTTGCATGTAGAACTTTCGCTGTAGTGGTTTTGGCTGAAAAGTGACCTCCACAAACCCCAAAATGGCATTGTTCAAGTGCCATTTGGGCTTGATCAGGATTCAAGAATCGTGACAAAATCCCATCAAGGTTTCTTTGGTAAAGGATTTGGCCTTGTAAAACATACCAGACAACTTGTAAATGAAGTGTTCATTTGGCTTTAGTATCCATGTCCAGTGGGCACACACCATTGAGCATGAAATATACGATAGGTCCGTACCATGGTTGTGAGGCTAACTCAATTTAGTTAACCGGTTCTTCGAAAGAAATCAAGTCATCTACTTGAGGTGGTTTAGCTATGACCGAGGGATAGGATTGGGTTAGCAATCCATCCAGCCCTATCCCCCTAATGGTTTTCGTCAGCTTAATTTCCAAGTCATACTCTTGCATGCGCATGATCCATTTGGACCACTTACTATGCAATTCGATTTGATTCAAAGCAGTGACTAAGAGAGAGGTAGGCACAAAAACCTAAACTTTATGGCCTTGGATGTAATGTCTAAACTATTCCAAGGCTTTATACAAGGAATGAACATGTTTCTCCAGTGTAGAATAATTCATTTGGTGTGGTTTCAAATTTTGGCTCACGAAGGCGATTGGCCTAAGATTTTCCTCATGATCCTTTTGCAACAAGATTACAGAAATTGTCTCCTTTAATGAATTAGTGTACATGAAAAAGTCTTTTGAGGGATCAGGACTGACTAACAGAGGGGAAAAAGCAATGGCTTCCTTAATGGATTCAAAATCCTGATGGGTAGGGGGGTCTCATTTGAACCGAATGTATTTCTTTATAAGTTGATTTGGGGGTTTAACTACTTGAGCAAAATCAAGAATGAAGTTTCTCAGGAAGTTTATCTTTGCAAAGAAATATTGCATTTCCTTTTTATTGGTAGGTAAGGGCATCTTTTTGATTGCTACCACTCTCCCAGGATCAACTTTTACACCTTCTCGAGAGACGATGTGACCCAAAATTTTTCCCTCCATAACACTGAAAATGGTCTTCTTAGGATTTAAAGATATGCCAAACCTAAAACATGTAAAGAGAACCTGCCTAAGGTGATCAAAATGACTACTCCATTCTTTAGAAAAGACTGTGAGGTTGTCGAAGTAAACAACAATTATCTTACCCAATAATCCTTTGAAAGCAATGGCCATGGCACATTGAAAGGTGTTCCCTGCATTAATCAATCCAAAAGGCATCTTGTTATATGCATATGTGCCTCAACGAGTGGTGAAGGTGGTTTTATGACTATCATAAGGATTGAGGGCTATCTGATTGTAACCCAAGAGACCATCTAAAAGGGACATCATTTGAGACCTAGAGACTTGTTGGAGAATCTCTTCCATAGGTGGGACGTGGTAGTTGTCTTTTAGGGACACTCTATTCAAATGCCGGAAGTCAACACACAAATGAATATCATCGGTTTTCTTCCTAACGGGAACCAAATTAGATACCCATTGTGAGTAATGGACATGGTAAATGACCCAGGATGGTTCCATCTTGTCCAATTCAACTTTAATTGTTTGTTCCAAAGCAGGGTTGTTTTTTCTCTATCTCTACATGTAAGGTTTCGAATTAGGGATTATGGGTATGGCATGGACTATCTCCTGCATATCGAAAACCTTGAGGTATTGATAGGACCAAGCGAAAACATCCTTGAACACTGTCAAGAGTTCTGTGAATTGAGCGACCTCAGAAGGGGAACACTGTGCACCTATATAGACCAGTTTTGGATCTTTCTCAGCTCCCAGGTTAATAGACATGGCTTCTCGCACCTTCCTAATAGTTTCACTATCAAAACTAGGCACAAAAGTAGTGGCATCATTGGAATCAAACATGGATTCCAATACTGACAAACCAGGGGGGATCTTATTTGTCTTTAATTGGATTATGTTCTCTGTTTCCTCTTCCAACTCATGGTTGATATGTAAATCTTCGAATTCCTCCTTGTTTTGAAGGAATATACAGATTTTTTCATTAGTATCAAAAACTTGCCAAGGATCGACATTATCAGGTAACACAGATCTATGTAAAATTTGGAATTTTATATCTTCAATAGACCTTACGAAATTTGAGGTGAAACAAGAACCTGCCAAGGCCAAAGTATCAACTACGTGCTTTGTGTCCCTAGGCACGGCTTGAATGTTGAAAGATAAGAACTTCTCAAGAAGTTCCTTAGCCCTTTGGTGATATTGTTTGAGGCATGGGTTGTGAACTTCATATTTACCTCTAATTTGATTCACAACCAATTCAGAATCCCCACTCACCAATAAATGGCGTATTCCTAAGCCTAAGGCCTTTTGGACGCCTTGAACTAAGACTTCATATTCAACCATATTATTAGTGTTAGGGAATTCTAACCAAAAAGAGAAAGGGATTGTGTTTCCCTTAGAGTCACACAAAAGGACCCCAGCCCCAGATCCATTCTTGGATTTAGCACTATAAAAATCCATACTCCACACCATTTCTTCCAAATTAGAAGGAGGGACATGCGCATATTCCTTAGATAACACAGTATATGTACCCATACCTATATCTTGAAAAGACACATGTTTCATATTATAGGAAGAAAGTACAACCTGCTCTCGGTACTTTGGTTCTCTCCTAATGACTACTTCAACATCCTTATGAGGAAAGGTGAAGTGGGTCCCCTCCATGAAGTAACGACCCTCTTTTACTTTGGTGGACCACTCCCTCCCTAAAAGAATGCCATATGCTTCAGGTATATCTGCTACGATCACATTTATGAGCATGCTCACCTTTGGATCTTGGTCGTAAGTAATGGATAATTCTTTAATGTAACTGATGGTTTCTACAGTCCTAGAATTCAATGCTAGCTGGTCTTTACATGGGCCTGTGCATTCAAGACCCAATATTCTCATGACTCACAGAGGCATGACATTGTGCCTTGCTCCTATGTCAGTGACATAGTTATGGAGCACAAAATCAAAAATCAAAATTGAGATATAGAAAGGAGGAACCCTAGGGTCTAAATCAATAAAATCATATGCTTCGCTAGGTTGAGAAGTGGATTCTTTGGAAAGAGGAAGTCTATGTTCCATTTGTGGAGTAAGGGGTGCTTGTAGAACACGTGAAAGGTTTTAAAACTGAGCGGGTTTTCTAAGAGCATCTAATAATGTCATGTGGGTGGGAACCTTCGCTAGATCTTCAATGATGTTGTAAGGCATTAGTGTTAGGAAATAGGGCGGTGGATTATTAAGCAAGTTTACCTTGTTTGGGGTCTAGGGAACCCTGTTCCTTGTAGGGGAAGGTAATCTACCATTCGCGAGAAGTTTTTCCTTTTCATTTTCCTTGGGGTTTCTTTTGGCCTCTTCCACCCCTTGCGCAGTGGTTTTAGGGGCCTGACTCCTAGTTTCTACAACAAATATTCCGAAAGAAAGAAGATCATCATCACAGGGAATAGAGTCTTCCATGTTAACTCGATCATTTTTGGAAGTGGAAGAAAGTTTGTTTTTTACTAGAGGTAGAGGTGCTTTTCCATTTTTAGACAATTCCACGTGATGTGTATATGAGTAACAATACTCAGGGTCATGGAAGTCTTGGAAAAAGTGACACCAATACACTTCAGCAACATGTTATCTGGGGGGAGGAGTAGGAGGGAAAGAAGGTCTTGGCCTCAGAACAACAGAAAACTGCATGTCATTCACCTTTCAATTAAGAGAAAATATTTGGTTGTTCATGTTCATTAATAACTTGAGTGTTTCTGAACTTTCCCTTTCCTCAATCCTTGAAGTTTGGGCAGGTGGAGGTTTGATGCAGGGGCATCGTACCAAGCCAAATCATGCACCTAGCCAAGGAAATAGCTAGATGCTCAGATGAAGAAAAGGGCACATTTTTTTATGAAGACGTTTGAATTTTGAAATCTGAAGCATTAATGTAATAAGCTAGGAGAAGCATACTTACATTTATGTCTTGGAGATATGAATAGATATAGAGGAGTTACTCCCATCTATCGGATGTAATAGGCATTTAAGACTGTTAATGTAAAGTAGGTAGATATGAATATTAGATTAGATAGTGTTAGAAGCATAGGAGAGAAAACAAATATAGACACCCTCACCCTTGTATCATTGTAATATTTGGATGAGAATTTAGAATTCATAATCTGGAGAGCTGTAGTAGAGAGATGTAGAGAAGAACCCATGTACAAAAGCACTTGAGTTAATATATGAAGCTTTGACTCATTTTCATGGTGTTATGACACTTACTATTTACATTGGTTTAATGGTATGTTTAGAATTGATTTGTTTCTCTGTTATGCATTTGTTTCAATGTTGTGTTACATGTGTGATTTCATGTTGAATGTATGAAGTTTGAGAGAGGAGAAGAATGAATTTCAATTGTTTATCTTCTTGAGAATTCTTGCAAGGAGTGCAACGAACATCCGTAAGGTGTGCATTGAGGAGGGTATAAGTTTTATCTCAAAAAGATCAGGAGAGATACCATTGTTCTCATACCAACTGAAGTGCAGGTGAAGCACAGAGCCATGCAAGGTGTGCGCAGGCTAGTTGAAGCTTTGGATTTATAAATCCGAAGAGAAGGTTGAAGGACCATTGTTGCTAGGAGTGCACAGGGTCAGAGACTCAAATAAATAGAGGTTATTTGAAGGCTTTCCGTAAGGCGTGCGAGCATAGATCCTTTTGGGAAGCCGAAGTTTACAGGTGGAAGCTTAGGAAGGATAACACCTTTGAAGTGCTCAAAGGGAGATGGGGGTTGAAACCATCTCATAAAAGTTAAGTTATGGAGGGAGAACACCAAATCGTTTGGACATAAGTCATTGAGGAGTGCATATGGTGGTCAGAATTCTCCATGGATAAATCGCGAAGTTGCAAGGACCATAGGATCTAGAGGAGCTACAAGGTGGCTAGGAGTTGGGTGAATCCGCCACCCAGACATTAAGAATCAATGTGAAACATTGATTGTGGTTTGGTTGAGCCATCATATCATTTCAGGAATTTGGGACCCATAAGTTCGGAGAGCAGGCCAAAAACCCTTGGTCACTCAACCTTTCGGTTCGTGAAAGGGATTATCAGCTGTGGAATTTTGGAATTTCAGTAATTCAGGGTTCGACATACTGGAAATTCTGATGACAAGGAACTGATACCCTTAGCATTGAAAATCCCAAAGTTGCGAAAAGTGGTGTACCTTTGGCATGGAATTTTGACATTTCAGCTTTCCAAAGTTCAAAAAGTAGAGGAGGCAGTGACTTTGGAATTGAGAGTTTCAAACTCCCTGTTCGTGAAATACTGAAGAGGGAAAGGAGGAGTTCCCAAAAATTCAAGGGACAATCAAGTTGGGCCCCAATCGGGTTTCAGGGTTTAGGAACTCAAGAGGTAGAGTTTCTTGATCAACGCAACTCCCAAAATCGTGAGAAGAGGAATGCCAAAAGGTGGGTCCCAGGTCTCAGTCAGAGGACACGTGTGGGGAAGTCAAAGGAAGGGTTAAGCTTCGGTGAAAATACTGAAAGGCTATCAATCTCGCATTCCATGGGACATTGAGCCCATTTCAACATTATGAAATGTTAGAGTTCAGGGAATCATAAGGGTAGAGGAATGGTTGTTGGTTGTTCGCTCGAAGTCCCGAAAGCCGAAACAAGTGGGTGACAGGTGGCATGTGTTCGGTGCCTTGAAGGAGTCAACCTTCGCTGAAAATTGGCATTTCGGCATTTGCTAAGAGATGAAGAAATACATCGGGACTATACAACTCTCGAAACCCGAAGTCATTTGTGTCTTAAAACAAGGGTTTAGTTAACCCTTGGTGTGGTTTTTTCAAAGATCTTGAGCGGATCTTGGCCCGAGGGCAGGGGGTCTACACCAAAGTGGTATTAGAGCCTGATTGTGTCTGTATATTTCAGGTAGAGGGAGCTAGAGGAAAAGGAGTAGTCCGATACACACCAAAGTGGTATCAGAGAAAAAAACAAATTATTTTCTTTCTGTAGTAGAGAGAAAAGATAAAAGAACAATTTCAGCCATGCAGTTGAGAAGAAGAGATAGGCCAATGCCTGATCCAGCAGTGGAATAAGAAATGTGTGAGTTACATGCCAGACTTGATGCTATGGAGACAACATAGAGGCGCACAATCAACACTGAGGATATCACCAAGGATGGAAGTGAAAATGAAGCTGGAAATGAAGAAGTTGCAGTCGAAGATGCTGCAGACGAATGCCTATTCAAGGTTGTTGCAGGGGTAGGTGCTAGAGAAAAAATGGAGATTCCCATGTATGAGGGAAACCTGGATGTTGGAGAGCTTCTAGACTATATTAGAGCTCTAGAGAAATACTTCGACTATGAGGATGTCAAGGAAGATAATAAAGTCAAACATGCCATTATTATACTTAAAGGGCATGTAGCACTGTGGTGGAATGAACTACAGGCTGATGGACGCTGCAAGGGCAAGCAAAAAATCAAAAGATGGGATGGAATGGTTGCAAAATTGAAAGCCAAATTTATACCCAAGGATTATCAGATCACTCTGTTTCAGAGGATGCATAATTTGAGATAGAAGATGATGTTAGTGAAGGAATACACTGAAGAATTCTACAAGATAAACGTCAGAGCATGTCATCGGGAAAGTGATGATGAAAAAGTTGTCAAGTACATGAATGGTCTATGATATGACATTCAAGATGCGATGGGAATGATGAACATTCAAAATGTGGAAGATGCTTATCAGATAGCTATGAAATATGAAGAGAAGTTGAGACGAAAGCAAGGTCAAAGAGGTCGAGGTAGAAGTCAATCCAGAGGCAAAATAGTTTCCCAAGACATAACTCAAAACCCTAAAGAAGAGGGAAAGAAACCTCAAACTCAACCCGAGAGAGGAGGAAGCTCACAAGGAAGTCAGTATGCTAATAGGAATACTTTTCCTTGAGCCATAGGAAGAGGAAGAGGCAGGAGAGGTGAAGTGAAATGCTTCGTCTGTGGAAAAATCAGACATAAATCCTATGAGTGTCCAGATAGGAAGAAATATGGCGGTGAAACTCACATTTCCGAAGCTCAAGGACGGAATGTTGAGGCAGAAGACATTGAGGGAAGAAGATATTTGATGATGATGAAAATTCTCTTGAAGCCGGATAAGGAGGCAGAGAACCCAACCCAAAGAAACAGTTTGTTTTGGACTGCTTGCAAAACTAAGGATAGAGTATGCAAGGTCATAGTGGACAGTGGTAGCATAGACAATCTCATATCTATAGAGATGGTAGAAAAGCTGAAGCTGGAGACTATTGTACATCCAATCCCATACAGAGTTTTGTGGCTACAAAAAGGACATCAAGTAAATGTCCCTAAACAATGTATAGTTGAATTTAACATAGGAGTATATAAAGATGAAATATTATGTGATGTCATTCCCATGGATGTTTTTCATCTATTGTTGGGTAGACCATGGCAATATGACATAAACGTAGTTCATGATGGGAGAAAGAACATGTACACCCTGGATAAAAATGGTAGGACTCACATGTTGCTGCCAATTAAGGATAAAGAGGTGAAAACAAAGGTGAGCAACACTGCACTTCTCATGAGTGGGAAGGAACTTCTTGATGAGGTTAAGAAGAAGGAAGACACACAAATTATTGTGGTTAGGAAGCCCATAATTGTTTTGACCAGTACGAAGATAGATGATTTACCAGAAGAAATATAGGAGTTGCTGGGAGAGTTTGCTGATATAGTAGTGGACGAACTACCTTGTTCGTTGCCACCTATCAGGAGTATAAGTCATCATATCGATCTTATACCTGGAGCCAGTTTGCCAAAAAAAGTAACATATTGGTTGATGTCACAGGAAAATGAAGAAGTTAAGAGGCAGGTCCATAACTTAATGGACAAAGGATTGGTTCGAGAAAGCTTGATTCCATGCGCTGTTTCGATAGTGCTCATCCAAAAGAAAGGTGAAGGCTAGAGAATGTGTATGTAACACCTTGTTTCCCCCAGTCTGTAAAAATAATTATGCTGGCCAAGAACCGTGGAAAACTCAAAGATGTGAATGTGTGATTCTGAATGGACCTTAGTATACAAGGTCGACGAATGTAAATTTACATTATGAATATACATATATATATGTTGCAGGACTGTTGGGAGGGGGATGTGCTGGAAAAGAGACCACGATGGCTAAATAAAGGTGGTGGAAGGCACCTGGAATGGTGGCACTAACTTTCACCGAAACCAATACCATATTTGGTCTTCACTGGCCCAGAGAACCAAGAGCGTCTCACTGGCCCCAAAATGAATTACTTGCCAGGATGGTAGGTGAAGAGGCTCATCATGAGTTAATGAGGGATGGGGGTGAACCTCCCATCTGTGGAGGCCTCATACCTAACCCCCGCGGGGAAATTTGTGCCACACACAACCTCACTGGAAAATATAAGGTAGGTAAAAGGTGTGGGAGGGGGGAACGCGAGTGGGGGATCGCAGGAAAAAGATCAGAAGAAATCTGGAACAGAATACAGAGTGAGTGATAGTAGAGAAGAAGGAGAGTAACCTTCATTCTCAATCACTGAAGAACAGAGACGAAGAGTCTCAAGCATCGTGGTCTAGCTCGGGGGTGGCTAGTGGTAAATCCATTCGGAGTCGCTGAGCCTATGGTTGGGTGGAAACGCGAACCCATCTTAGCAGTTGCATCGCATGGTGTTTTCTGATAAGTGTTTATATCTTCTGTCTTGCATTGAATATCTTGGAATGCGTGCTCATGGTTTGAACACTTATAAATGGTTTTTGTGTAGAAATGTTTGCATGGTGTTTTGATCGGAATGGTGGTTGCATGCTTATGTTGGAATGACCACATTCAACTTATATATATATATATAGATATATGTATTTGAACGAATCTAGTTTCTAAGTCTGCTTTCAGAAGGTTGTTTCCCTTATTTGTCTCTAGTACTACCCTGGATATAATTCCTCATAAGGACACCCTTTCAGGATCGTTCCCTTACATTCCAGAGATGGGGTAAGTTCCATGAAAGGACTACCACCTTAGTAAAATCGTGTATTTGATTTTTATCTATTACAGATGTTAATAGTTCAGTGATTTAAGAAGACCTCTTAGTCTGGTAATAAAACCTAGTGAAAATCTGCCCAGGAACCTGATGAAGGACTTTAAGGCCTAAGTTTGAAAACCCTGCACGAGAGAGAGAGTGGGTCTCTTCGAGCTCGGTATCTCGGTGTTTCAGAAAATGGGAAACCCAAGGTTCATTTTTCTTGTATTCGCCAGACATGAAATCTCGACTTGCGAAACCCCGAAATGATTATAGCATGATCAGTTGTGATGTTTTGGCCTTTTGGTACCCGGGACATCGAAGGGTAAGTTCCCTTGTTCTAACTAGTCCGGAAATCCCAATTAGCAAAACCCCGAAATGAACTAGCATGGATGAATTAAGGACATTTTGGTGGTTTGGTACCCAGGATATCCTTCCTCTTGCTAAATGCACGAATGAGATCCTTTTAGAGGATCTAAGGTCTGTTATGACCATTAAATTGGGTGAAGGAACACATGCGTTAATTCCTCGACCCCTTTTTAACCTTCATAAGTAGTGAAGAAATTGGGACCATCGATTCCAAGACCCATGGGAGTACCTGGACCATCCAGTTGTAGAGTGCCCGTGGCAGCCGGTAAGCGTTTCAGGTTTTTGGCACCTGGGAGATCAGAGGGTAAGAACCCTTGTCCTCATGACTCATGAAATCCTAACATATGAAATCCAAAAATGCTAGCGTGTGGGTAAGTTATGAGTTTTTGGAGTTTCGGCACCCAGGGTACCTAAGTGCGAGCTCTCCTGTACTCCCAAGTCCCAAAACCCCGATTCACGAAAACCTGAAATGACAGTGTGTGGATGAGTTAGGCCATTTCAGTGTTTCAGAACCCGAAATACCCAAGGGAGTATTTCCTTGTACTCACCCGTCATGAAACCCTGAATTGTGAAATCCTGAAATGACAGCGTGTGGATGGGTTAGGATATTTTCATGTTTCGGCACCCAGGGTACCTAAGTACATGTTTCCTTGTACTCGCAAGTCCCGAAATCCTGACTTGCAAAAACCCAATCAAAGAAACCCCGAAATAAGATGAGTAGGTGTAAGAGTTGGTATTTCAGAGTTTTTGGTATCCAAGAAACCCAAGGGTGAGTTCCCTTGCACTCGCAATCCTGAACTCCTGACATACGGAATCCCAAAATAACAGTGTATGGCTAAATCCTGATATTTTGATGTTTCAACATCCAGAATATCCAAGGGCGAGATCCCGTGTACTCGTAAGTCCTGAAATCCCGACTTGCGATATCCCGAAAGATAGAGTGTGGAAAAGTTATCATATTTTGGTATTTCGGCACCCGAGGTACCTAAGTGCGGGCCCCATGTGTTCGCCAGTCCCGAAACCCCCAACTCACGAAATCCTGATGGAGGAAACCCCAAAGTAGTGAAGTATGTTAGAGCTTGGTGTTTTTGAGTTTCGGCTCCCTAAAAACCTAGGTGCGAGGTCTCTTGTCATCACACATACCGAAATCTTGATGGAGGAAACCCCGAAATAGTGAAGTATGTTAGAGCTTGGTGTTTCAGAGTTTCGGCTCCCGGGAAACCCAGGTGCGAGGCCTCCTGTCGTCACACATATCGAAATCCTGATGGATTAAACCTTGAAAGGTGGAGTGCCATGTTTTAAATATGAGGCAATTTTTAGTTATGACAAACTATTGGTCCCCTTCAGATTTCGACACTTCGAGAGACAAGAGTGATCCGTAGGATCTTTTAATGACTATGGTTGAGTTTTAATTTTGCATGCGTTAATTATCCAATCGAGAAGCTTAATGAAAGAATGAGGAAAAGAGAGGAATTATGAAAACCATATACACATATGCAGATCTGAAATGAAATAATAGATAGAAAACCATAACATGAGAATTGATAATGGAGTTCGGCACAACTTTGCCTACGTCTCCGGGCCTTTGTCTCTGTGGGGGAGGCTTCTTTATTTCTGTTCAAAAGATCAAAAGTACATTGCACCAGTTCCAATTAGCTACAAGACTGATCTGGTCATGTACTTCTAGATCTCTAGAACCCTGCAAAGAAAATGGCACGCAAAATGGACGTCCGGAGCTCCCAGAAATGGTCCGCAAGCATCTGCTCCTCAATAGCTTCCCTGCATAAAAATGGATTTGGCTTGGCTTCCCTTCAGCATAACTCTACTCTGACTGTCGTCCATGGACTCAAATAGCCCTAGTTTATATAGATCTTAAGTTGGTTATCCATCCCCAACTTCCTCCCAAAATTTGGGCTCCAAAAATGCCCAATATCTCCCAAAAATGGAGAAAATCCATTAAAAACAGGCATTAAATCAAATAAAATCCAAAAACTTAACAAAAAACCCACTTTGCAATAATAATATAGGCACATCCCCCTAAATGTGCGCGCTCCTAGTCATATGAATGGACATGTGGCCAAGCACCAGCCTAAAGGGATGAGCGTTGGCCCTTACCCGACGCTAGCTCCTGGTCGTGGGGCACTTGCATAGGTCCATGACTATCATATATAACCTCTCGCGCCCAAAATGGTGGACAACTCCTGGTCCTATGGGATCCACCTGGGATCCAAGGGCTGGTCCCTATCACATACACCCGCTGCTTTAAACCTCCGTGCTCGTGGCCATATGGGGCGACAATACAACCAAGGGCTGGGGCTAGACCCCAACCCTTCCCGCCTCCGACCAAAACTTTAATCAAACTTAAATAGATTCATTGCAGTATACATAATAAGAAACACCCATGGGCTGGGTGATTAGCCTAGCCCTGCCAGTCCATATCCTGGAGGAAGGTCGGGGGTTCGACCCCGGTGGAGACCATAAACTTTTACACAACCACGAACCAACCATAGGGTGCCACGTGGAAGCCCATGAATGGGCCACGTGGCACATACACAACCAAAAAAAAACTGCCAAGTGTCAAATGTCGACTCGTCCACATGCTTTCCACCTGTCACCGTACCTACCCAGTCATTGCCTTGTCAACCTTGCCACGTGTCTACCACGTCAGCCTATGCCACGTGTCACCCTTACAGTGGTGACACGCATCACCTTCTGACTGGTCCAATTGTCTACTGTATGCCACATTATCTGCCATGTGTCATCTCCAAGAGTTTCCACATCAGTTGTACGGTCATACGGTCTGTACAGTCAGCCTACCACGTGGCACTATACAGACTGTACAGTCATTCCCTTTTTTTTTTTTGCCTGTTTGGGTTTTCAGACAGAACACGATATCTTTTGCATACAGAGCCCGTTTGACGAAGTAAATATATGGATGAAATCAGGAAGATGAGACTGACACAATGGCTTTGGTTTCGTCAGATTCTGAGCACTTTCATTTTTGAGCCTTTTTGAGCCCTGTCAGGCTTCTGGATCCGATTCTGGATCAAAGAGAGTAGGGGATCGCATGCAATGCAACTTCCCAAATTGTGAAAGTTGGAAGTACCTCTCCGGTAAGGCCTGTGGTCATGACCCATGATCACATGGGTAAGGATAAGGGATGGTAGGAACTGCATCAGGCCCCATAGGAATTTGGGGAATTATGTTCCTCGGTGAAAAGAAGGAAAAAGCTAAAAAATTATTAGTTCCCGTAGTGGGTATGTTACAAATTGGTATCAGAGCATGTTTACAACACTTGGCCTACTTGGGTTCATGAACTAGTTGCGCAGAAGCTTCGTTCAAAACACTCCTAAAAGGAGTAACCCCCTGTCTTAACCTTCTTAATAAAAAGTCGAAGTTAAGAATGAAAACTCCTATTGTGTGTGTGTATATGTGAAAAATATGAATTATGTACTGGTTATAAATAAATATAAAATTTGACTAACAACCAACATTTGTCCTTTGCACACAAGCGGAAGATCAACTGTGGAAAATTGTGGACGTATAGAATGGTGACTCACCAAGAGGTGGGGGAAGGCTCCCACAATAGAGATGAAGAGTCTGATGAAAGGAGGGAAGTAGGGACCCCTCCAGATCTAGCCGAGATTGTGAGGAGTCTCATGGTCGAATTACAAAGTTGTAAGGCTAACAATGAGAGGATGATGAAAGAACAAGAGAAGCAAATAGAAATTAACGCAGTTTTACTGCAGAGCTTATCTGACCTACAAAGACAAATGAAACATGAACCTGAGGTACATAAACATGGTCATATCAGTGGCCACACTAAGAGGAGCACCTCGAAAAAGGTCCATCCTAGAGGTAAAGGATCATCGACGGATGATTCCTTTGGGAAGGAAGTTGGCGGTTTGGAGGGCTCTTCTAGCAGCAGAACTAGTTCTTATTTCCGATGAAGACAGAAGAAATGAAAGCTTTCCAAGGGTTATAAATTCGAAGAATTCAGGAAGGCCAAACCACCCTCCTTTGACAGTGAAATAAATAAGGGAGAGGAAGCAGAGGCCTAGCTACTTGGACTAAAGAAGTATTTCAGAGTCCATGACTTCTCAGAAAATTTGAAGGCCTGAGTGGCCACCTTCAACTTGAACGAAAATGCTTCCATTTGGTGGGAAGACCTTAAGAATGTGAAAGGGGTTCATGAAGAGGACCTGTCTTGGGAGCAATTTGAGAAATACTTCTAGAAGAAGTATTTGTCGAAAAAATATTTCGACGAGAAGACTAAAGAGTTTTATGAACTCAAACTGGGACAACTCACTATAGAAAAATATGTCAACAAATTCCTCAATTTTTTGAGGTATGTACCTTATATAAAAGAAGAAAAGGCAAAGGTACAATGTTTCATCAGCGGACTACCTAAGGACTATCAGAACATAATTGAATTTGATGAGCCAAAGACCCTAGAAGGCACTATCCAAAAGGCAACCTATTGTCATGAATAGCTTGGACATTGAACCGAACCTCGTGAAGGATGGAAATAGAAGAATAGTTCGATATTTCAGAAAAAAGGGGATTAATTCCCCAGGATTTAAGAACTATAAGAAGAACCCAAGAATGAGCTTCCCAGCCTGAAGTGTACACCAGCAAAATTTTCCCTCCTTGGGTGGAAATAAAACTTTTGGATCCATACCAGTGAAGATAGATAACCCAAAGAGAGAACCTTTGAAATGCTAGGGTTGTGGAGAAGAACATCTACTGAGAGACTGCCCACACCGACAACAGAATAGTCAGAGAATTTATAACATCCAGGAAGCTACCACCGTTAATGATGTGTCCAGGAGTGTGCCACAAATTTATGCAGCCTTGGATAATAACCAAGTTGACCACCAAGCTTCAGTGGTGGAAATAGAAGGTATGATTTCCAACCATCTAGTGTCTATTTTGATTGACCCTGGTTCAAATTTGAGTTATATAGCCCCTAAGGCTATTGATAAGTGTAAACTACAACCAAAAAAACTTACCAAGCCATGGTTGGTATAGTTAGCCACTGGCACCAAAAGAAGGGTAGTAGAGGTCATACCAACCTGCCAATTAATGTTGGGTGAATTCCCCACCCAAGCAACCCTTAACATATTACCCTTGGGATCATATGATCTACTGATTAGTATGGACTGGCTAGCCGCCCATAAAGACATATTGGAATGTTACCATAAAACCTTAGAATGTGTAAGTAAAGAAGGGAAAAATATAACCCTTCAAGGGATTTGAAAACCTGTCTCGGTGAGACAAATATAATCTCTGCAAATGAGAAAGTATTGCCGAAAAGGATGTCCCCTATATGCAATACAGGTGTTGAAAACTACTGAAGATGACAAACCAAGCCTCGAAGACCACCCAACCCTGAGAAAATACAGAGATGTGTTTTTGGAAGAGGTACCGGGTCTACCTCCGAGAAGGGACATTGACTTATCGATAGATCTTGCACCAGAAGCAGTGCCGGTGTCTAGGACACCCTACCAGATGAGCACACCTGAGTTAGTTGAACTCAAATTGCAATTAAGAGAAATTATGGATAAGGGCTATATCCGACCCAGCGTGTCTCCATGGGGAGCACCAGTCCTATTTGTGAAAAATAAAGATGGTACCCTTAGAATGTGTATAGATTATAGACAACTCAATAAGGTAACCATAAAGAACAAGTACCCCTTGCCCAGGATCGATGACCTGCTTGATCAATTGGGGGGTGCGTCTATTTTCTCAAAGTTTGACTTGAGGTCAGGATACCATCAAGTCCAAATTAAGGGTGAAGACATCCATAAAATTTCCTTGCAGACGAGGTATGGTCACTATGAGTTTGTGGTAGTGCCACTTGGGTTAACCAATGCCCCTGCCACTTTCATGTGCTTGATGAACAGTGTACTCAGCAAATTCCTAGACAAATTTGTGCTGGTTTTTATTGACGATATATTAATTTACTCCAAGAATAGAGAAGAGCATGACGAGCATCTTAGGCTTGTGCTGCAAGTGATAAGAGAACATCATATCTATTCCAAATTCAACAAATGTGACGTCTTCTAGAAGCAAATACATTACTTGGGCCATGTTCTATTCAAAGAAGGAGTAGCAGTAGACCCTGACAAAATTAGGTCTATCATGGAATGGCCTACCCGAAAGGATGTTTCGGATATAAGATCCTTTATGGGATTAGCAGGATACTATAGGATATTTATAAAATGATTCTCCAAGACTGTTTGTCCAATCACTTCCCTCCAGAAGAAGGGGACAAAATTCATGTGGAAATAGAAATGTGAAGAAAGACTTCAAGCCCTGAAACATCTACTGACCCATGCACATGTGTTGAAGATCGTCGATCCCGAAGTTGATTTCTTCATGTGCATAGATGCCCGTAAGGAAGGGCTCGGAGGAGTCCTTATGAAAGAAGGAAGTGTGGTATACTATGAATCCCAAAAATTGAATGAGCACAGAGTCAACTATGTAACCCATGATCTAGAGCTGGCTGCCATAGTGCATGCCTTGAAAATGTGGAGGCATTACCTCCTAGGAAGAAAATTTGTACTGATGACAGACCATTGTGGATTGCGATATATGTTTGACCAACCAAATATCAATGTCAAAAAAGATAGGTGGATGGCCCTCCTTAGCAATTTGATTTCAAAATCAAACACATTATAGGAAAGGAAAATAGGGTGGCCAATGCCCTTAGCAAAAGTATGAAAACAATTCACCTGGCAGCAGTGAGCACCTATAAGACGAATGTCAAGGAAAGAGTAAGAAATGCACAAGAAATAGATCCCTTCGTCCAGACTGTGACCTCGTACCTATAACAAGATCCCACTAAGGTAAAGTACAGAGACTACCAGATGATGGAAATGGGTCTTCTCACTTACTGAAGCAGCTTGTATATCCCATATAGTGACGACTTGAAGAGGTTCATACTAGATGAACTACATAAAAGACCCTATACTAGCCATCCAGGATACCAGAAGATGATCATGGCCACCAGGAAACAATTCTATTGGCCTGGACTGAAGAAAGACATAGTCGAGTACCTAGCCAAATGCCTAGAATGCCAATAGGTAAAAGAAGAACACCAACACCTAGCAGGATTATTACAACCTCTACCAATCCTAGAATGGAAATGGGAGATCATCTCCATGGATTTCATCACTGGATTACCAACCTCAACCAACCAGAATGATGCCATTATGGTAGTGGTGGATAAATTGAGCAAGTCTTCTCATTTCATCCCCGTCAAGTTGACTTTCTAGGAAATAGACATTGCTCAGGTATTCATGAAAGAGATATTCAGACTGCATGGTATGCCGAAGGAGATCGTGTCTGATAGAGACACAAAATTCACTTCCAACTTTTGGAAATCACTGATGGTGGGTTTAGATACCAAGTTGTTTTTTAGCACCACCTATCACCCTCAAACTGATAGACAGATGAAAAGAGTGAACCAAATACTAGAAGACATGCTAAGGATGCATGTAATGCATCAACCCAAAAGGTGGGAAGTCTACCTGCCACTAGTGGAATTCGCCTACAACAACGGCTACCAAGAATCCTTAAGGATGAGTCCATTTGAAGTCCTCTATGGTAGGCTATGCAACACTCCTGTCAGTTGGAGTAATCCAATAAACAAAATTTCTTTTGGACCTGACATGTTGAAAGAAATGGAACAACAAGTGACTTAGATAAAACAAAACCTGAAGGTCGCTAAGAACCGACAGAAAAATTACGCCGACCAAAAGAGAACTCCAAGAGAGTTCAAGACAGGAGACCATGTATATCTCAGAGTTAGGCCCAGGAAGAGTTCCCTAAAAATGGGAGCTTGTGCCACGTTGGCACCTCAATATTGTGGAATCTTTGAGGTTCTAGATAGAGTGGGACCCGTAGCCTACAGGCTAGCACTTCCTCCCACAGTAAAAGCACATAATGTTTTCCATGTTTCATTATTGAAGAAATATGTACATGATTCTAATCATATAATTGACTGGTTTGTGATCCAGGTTGAACCGGAGGGAGAATTTCTACCAGAACCTCAATGCATACTGCACAGAAAGAAAACCCCGCTCTGAAACCGAACCATTGCACAGGTCAAGGTGTAGTGGAGACATTTTGGCCCAGATGAGGCTACATGGGAAATGGAGGATGCCATGAAACAGGCATATCCAATTTTGTTTACCTCTGTACATACATGTCATGATGATAGATAGAACATCGAGGATGATGTTCCTTTAAGGGGAAGGGAATTGTAACACCCTATTTCCCCCAGTCTGTAAAAATAATTATGCTGGCCAAGAACTATGGAAAACTCAAAGATCTGAATGTGTGATTCTGAATGGACCTTAGTATACAAGGTCGAGAAATATAAATTTACATTATGAATATACATATATATATGTTGCAGGACTACTGGGAGGGGGATGTGCTGGAAAAGAGACCACGATGGATAAAGAAAGGTGGTGGAAGGAACTTGGAATGGTGGCGCTAACTTCCATTGAAACCAATACGATATTTGATCTTCACTAGCCCGGAGAACCAAGAGCATCTCGTTGGCCCCAAAATGAATTACTCGCCAGGATGGTAGGTGAAGAGGCTCCTCATGAGTGAATGAGGGATGGGGGTGAACCTCCCATCTGTGGAGGCCTCAAAATTGACCACCGCGGGGAAATTCATGCCACACGTAACCTCGCTATAAAAGAAAAGGAAGGTAAAAGGTGTGGGAGGGGGGAACATGAGGGGGGGATTGTAGGAAAAATATCGGAAGAACTTTGGAACAGAATACAAAGTGAGTGATAGCAGAGAAGAAGGAGAGTAAACTTCGTTCTTGATCGCTGAAGAATAGATATAGAGAGTCTCAAGCATCATGGTCTATCTCGAGGGTGGCTAGTGGTAAATACATTTAGAGTCGCTGATCCTATGGTTGGGTGGAAACGAGCACCCCTCTCAGCAGTTGCATCACCTGGTGTTTTCTGATAAGTATTTATATCTTGTTTCTTACATTGAATATCTTGGAATGTGTGCTCATGGTTTGAACACTTGGAAATGGTTTCTGTGTAGAAATGTTTGCATGGTGTTTTGATCGGAATGGTGGTTACATGCTTATGTTGGAATGACCACAATTGGCTTATATATATATATATATATATATATATATATATATATATATATATATATATATATATATATATATATATATATATATATATATATATGTATTTGAACAAATCTAGTTTTTAAGTCTGTTTTCGGGAGGTTATTTCCCTTATTTGTCTCTCGTGCTGCCTTGGATAGAATTCCTCACAGGGACACCCTTTCAGGATCATTCCCTTACATTCCAGAGATGGGGTAAGTTCCTTGAAAGGACTATTGCCTTGGTAAAATCCTGAATTTGCTTTTTATCTATTACAGATGTTAATCGTTCAGGGATTTAAGAAGACCTCTCAGTCTGGTCATAAAACCTGGTGAAAATTTGCCCAGGAACCCGATGAAGGACTTTAAGGCCTAAGTTTGAAAACCCTACATGAGAGAGAGAGAGAGTGGGTCTCTTAGAGCTCGGTATCTCCGTGTTTCGACAACCGGGAAACCCAAGGGTCAGTTTTCTTGTATTCACCAGATGCAAAATCCTGACTTGCGAAACCCCAAAATTAGTATAGCGTGATTAGTTGTGATGTTTCGGTGTTTCAGTACTCGAGACACCTAAGGGTAAGTTCCCTTGTTCTCACCAGTCCGGAAATCCCGATTAGAGAAATCCTGAAATGAGCTAGCATGGATGAATTAAGGACCTTTCGGTGATTCGGTACCCAGGATATCCTTCTTCTTACTAAATGCACAAATGAGATCCTTTCGGAGGATCTAAGGTCTGTTACGACCATTAAATTGGGTGAAGGAACGTAGGCATTAATGCCTCAACCCCTTTTTAACCGTCATAAGTAGTGAATAAATCGGGACCGTTGATTCCAAGACCCATGGGAGTACGTGGACTATCCAGCTATAGAGTACCCGTGGCGGTCGGTAAGCGTTTCAGATTTTCGACACCCAGGAGATCAGAGGGTAAGAACCCTTGTCCTCACGACTTGTGAAATCCTAACATATGAAATCCCTAAATACTAGCGTGTGGGTAAGTTATGAGTTTTCCGAGTTTTGGCACGTAGGGTACCTAAGTGTGAGTTCTCCTAAACTCGCAATTCTTGAAACCCTGATTCACGAAAACTCAAAATGACAGCGTGTGGATGAGTTAGGTCGTTTTGGTGTTTCGGAACCCAAAATACCCAAGGGGGTATTTCCTTGTACTCGCCAGTCCCGAAACCCCAAATCACGAAATATTGAAATGACAGCGTGTGGATGGGTTAAGATATTTTGGTGTTTCAGCACCCAGGGTACCTAAGTACGAGTTTCCTTGTACTCACAAGTCTTGAAATCCCGACTTGCAAAACCCCGATGAAAGAAATCCCGAAATAAGATGAGTAGGTGTAAGAGTTGGTATTTCAGAGTTTTCGGTATCCAAGAAACCCAAGGGCGAGTTCCATTGCACTCGCAATCCTGAAATTCCAACATGTGAAATAACGAAATAACAACGTATGGCTAAATCCCGATATTTCAGTGTTTTGACATACGGAATATCCAAGGGCGAGATCCCTTGTACTCGCAAGTCCTGAAATCCTGACTTGCGATATCCCGAAAGATAGAGTGTGGAAAAGTTATCATATTTCATTATTTTTGCACTCGAGGTACCTAAGTGTGGGCCCCATGTGTTCGCCAGTCTCGAAACCCCTGACTCATGAAATCCCAATGGAGGAAACCCCGAAATAGTGAATTACGTTAGAGCTTGGTGTTTTGGAGTTTCAGCTCCAAGGAAACCCAGGTGAGAGGTCTCCTGTCGTCGTACATACCGAAATCTCAATGGAGGAAACCCCAAAATAGTGAAGTATGTTAGAGCTTGGTGTTTTAGAGTTTTGTCTCCCGGGAAACCTAGGTGAGAGGCCTCCTGTCATCGCACATATCGAAATCTCGATGGAGTAAACCCAGAAAGGTGGAGTGCCATGTTTTAAATACGAGGCAATTTTTAGTTATGACAAACTATTGGTCCCCTTCATATTTTGGCACTTCGAGAGACAAGAGAGTAGGGGATCGCTTGCAGTGCAATTTCCTGAATCGCAAAAGATGGAATTACCTCTCTGGTAAGGCCTGTGGTCATGACCCACGATCACGTGGGTAAGGATAAGGGATGGTAGGAACTGCATCAGGCCCCATAGGAATTCGGGGAATTTTGTTCCTCGGTGAAAAGAAGGAAAAAGCCGAAAAATTATTAGTTCCCATAGTGGGTATGTTACAGTGTACAGACTCAAGGGAGATCAATAAGATTACCATCAGATATAGATTTCCATTGCCAAGGATGGACGACTTGATGGATTTCTTGAGTGGAGCAAATTTTTTTTCGAAGATTGATTTGAAAAGCGGGTATCATCAAATTCGGATGAGAGAAGGTGATGAATGGAAGACAGCATTCAAGATGAATGAGGGGCTATATGAATGGCATGTCATGCAATTTGGATTAACGAATGCACCTAGTACTTTCATGAGGTTTATGAATGAATTCCTAAAGGATTTCATTGTTAAATTCTTCATTGTATATCTTGATGATATATTAATTTTCAGCAAGACAACAGGAGGACACTTAAAGCATTTAGTTGCAATAATGAGGAGCTTAAAGCAGGAGAAATTGATGATCAATATGAAGAAATAATCATTTATGAGGACATAACTCATTTATTTGGGTTTTGTTATCTCTGCAAATGAACTGAAAAATGGATACGGAAAAGATAAATGTGATTAAGAATTGGCCATCGCCGAAGAGTGTATTTGAAGTACGAAGCTTCCATGGTTTGGCTAGTTTCTACAGAAAATTCATTCGAAAATTTAGTGGAATTAGAGCACCGATGATGGATACAGTGAAGAAAAGATATAAATCTTTTCATTGGATGTAGGAAGCAGAGAAGAGATTCAATATGCAGAAGAGGAAGATCACTGAGCAACCAATTCTGGTTTTGCCATATTTTAGCAAGACATTCCAGGTCAGGTGTGATGTGAGTGGATTTTCAATTGGAGCAGTCTTGAGCCAAGATGACAGGCCGATCACATAATTCAGTGAAAAACTGAATGATGCAAAGATTAAGTACTCCACATATGACAAAGAATTCTATGTAGTCATACAAGCATTGAAGAAGTGGAGACATTATTTGGTTCCCAAGGAGTTTGTTTTGTACAAGGATAATCACGCTTTGTAATTTGTGAATCAACAGGAAACGTTGAACCAAAAACATGCTAAATGGGTTGAATACATGTAAAATTTCACTTTTGTGACTAAGCATATTTCTGGAACTGCTAACAAAGTTGTTTATGCTTTGAGCAGGAAATGTTTGCTTATGCAGGAATTCAAATTCAAGACTTTGGGTTTTGATAACCTCAAATAAATGTATAGGGATGACCCAGATTTTAAAGAGGCATATGAGGCATCTGAGAATGAAATTCCGAGGGACAGAAGCCAATGGACTAAATACATGATCCAGGATGGATTATTGTTCAAGGGAAATCAACTATGTATTCTGAAATGCTCCATGAGGGAGAATTTGCTGAAGGAAAAACACAGTGGAGTATTGGTCGGACACTTCGGTCATGACAACACATTATCAAAGTTGAATGGCTCATGTTTTTGGCCAGGGATGAGGACAGATGTCAAGAAATTTTTGAACAGGTGTAGAATTTGCTAGCACACGAAAGGAAAAAGGCAGAACACATGGTTATACCAATCATTACCCATACTTGAAAGGTTGTGGGACACAGTGAGAATGCATTTTGTATTGGGACTGCCAAGGACACAAAGAGGACATGATTCAATCTTTTTGGTAGTCGAAAGATTTTCAAAAATGGCACATTTCATACCATGCTAGAAAACCAGAGACACAACTTATATTGTGAGCCTATTTTCAAGGAAGTTGATAGATTTCACGGCTTGCCAAAGAGTATCGTATCTGATCGAGATACCAAGTTCATAGGGAATTTCTGGAGGACCTTATGGAAGGAGTTGGGAACAAGTTTGTCTTTCAGTTCAACATATCATCCTTAGACGGATGGATAGACAGAGGTCGTGAACAAGAGCCTGGGAGATTTGTTAAGAAGCCTAGTGACTGAACACCACAGTCAATGCGATCACATTCTGCCACAGGTGGAATTCACTTATAATGATTCACTCAATAGAAGTATAGGGTAGATTCCATTCCAGATTGTATATGGAATGTAGCCAAGGGGAGTTTCTGAATTGAAATATTTGGAACAAAATGAATTCAGGATTTCTAGTGCAGAGGACTTTGTAGAAGGAATGAAGGAGCTTCACAGCCAAATCAAGGAACGATTGTAGAGTTCAAGTCAAGAGTACAAGTGGAGAGCAGATAAACACATGCAAGAACTTCAATTTGAAGTTGGTGATCTGATTCTTACACATTTGAGGAAGGAAAGGTTCCCAAGGGGAACGTATAATAAGCTGAAGATGAAAAATATTGGACCGTGCAAGGTAATAAGGAAATTTGGGGCAAACACATATGAGATTGAATTGCCTAATGGGGTCAGAATCTGACTGATATTCAATGTTGCAGATTTGTACCCTTACAGAGCTGAAGAAGAAATATCAAAGGAGGAACTGAAAGAGGTTCAATGGTCAAAACAAATTCCTATAGCTGTAGAGCCACATATGGAAAGCATAATTGACAAAAGGGTTAGAAAAAAGACTAGGAGAAAAGAGTATTTTGAATACTTGGTCAAATGGAAGGGACATCCAGTTGAAGATGCCAGTTGGGAGGATGAAGCAACAATTCATAGGCATGGACAGACCGTGCAATATCTCATGAATAGGAGTTCATGAAAATTTTCAAGTGAGGGAGTATGATGCGGGAGCATCGTACCAAGCCAAAGCACGCACCTAGCCAAGGAAACAACTGGACATGAAGATGAAGAAAAGGGTAGGTTTTTTTATGAAGATGTTTGAATTTTGAAATCTGAAGCATTAATGTAATAAGATAGGAGAAGCATACTTGCATTTATGTCTTGGAGATATGAACAGATCCAGAGGAGTTACTCCCATCTGTCGAATGTAATAGGCATTTAAGTCTGTTAATGTAGAGTAGGTAGATATGAATATTAGATTAGACAGTTTTAGAAGCATAGGAGGGAAAACGAATATAAACACCTTCACCCTTGTATCATTGTAATATTTGGATGAGCATTTAGAATTCATAATCTGGAGAGCTATAACAGAGAGCTGTAGAGAAGAACCCATGTACAGAAGCACTTGAGTTAATATATGAAGCTTTGACTCATTTTCATGGTGTTATGATGCTTACTGTTTACATTGGTTGAATGGTATGTTTACAGTTGATTTGTTTCTTTGTTATGCATTTGTTTCAATGCTATGTTACATGTGTGATTTCATGTTGAATGTATGAAGTCTGAGAGAGGAGAAGAATGAGTTTCAATTGTTTCTTCTTGAGAATTCCTGCAAAGAGTGTTGCGAACGTCTGCAAGGTGTGCATTGAGGAGCATCTGAGTTTTATCTCAGAAAGCTCAGAAGAGATACCATTGTTCTCATACCAGCTGAAGTGTTCTGAAGAACAGAGTTGTGCAAGGTTTGCGCAGGCCAGTTGAAGCTTTGTATTTATAAATCTAGAGAGAAGGTTGAAGGACCACTGTTGCAAGGAGTGCATAGGGTCGGAGACTCAAATAACCAAAGGTTATTTGAAGGTTTGCCACTAGGAGTGTGAGCAGAGATCCTTTTGGGAAGCTGGAGTTTACAGGTAAAAGCTCAGGAAGGATAACACCTTTGAAGTTCTCAAAGAGAGATGGGGGTCGAAACCATCTCATAAAAGTTAAGTTCTGGAGGGAGAACACCAAATCGTTTAGAAAAAAGTCATTGAGGAGTGCATTTGGTGGTCAGGAGTTGCAAGGTGGTTAGGAGTTGGGTGAATCCTCCACCCGGACATCAAGAATCAACGTCAACTGTTGATCGCGGTTTGGTTGAGCCGTCATATCATTTCAAGAATTCAGGATCTGTAAGTTCAGAGCACAGGCCAAAAACCCTTGGTAACTCAAACTCTCGGTTCATGAAAGGGATTATCAGCAGTGGAAATTCAGAATTTTGGTAATTCGGGGTTCGACATACTGGAAATTCTAATGACAAGGAACCGAGACCCTTAGTATTGGAAATACCAAAGTCATGAAATGCGACATACCTTTGGCGTGGAATTTAGGCATTTCGTCTTTCTGGAGTTCGGAAAGTAGAGGATTCAGTGACTTTGGAATCAAGAGTTTCAAACTCCTGGTTCGCGAAATCCTGAAGAGGGAAAGGAGGAGTTCCCGAAAATTCGAGGGACAATTGCGTTGGGCCCCAATAGGGTTTCGGAGTTTTGGAACTCAAGAGGTAGAGTTGCTTGATCAACGCAAATCCTAAAATCGCAAGGAGAGGAACGCTGAAAGGTGGGTCCTAGGTATCAGTTAGAGGATACGTGCGGGGAAGTCAAAGGAAGGGTTAAGCTTCGATGAAAATCCTGAAAGGCTATCGATCTCGCATTCCATGGGACGTTGAGCCCATTTCGACATTCCCAAATTTTGGAGTTCGGAGAATCGTAAGGGAAGAGGAATGGCCGTTGGCTATTCGCTCAAAGTCCCGAAAGCCAAAACAAGTGGGTGACAGGTGGCATGTGTTCAGTGCCTTGAAAGAGTCAACCTTCGTTGAAAATTGGCATTTCGGCATTTGCTAAGAGCTGTAGAAATACATTGGGACTATGAAACTACCGAAACCGAAAGTCCTTTGTGGATTAAACCAAGGGTTTAATTAACCTTTGGTGTGGTTGTTAAGCCCTAATATTGGCTCATTACCACTTAATTGGGGCATATTAGATTAGTAATGTTATTTTATTTATGTCGGCTTTAGGCCATTAGTTGTGATTTAGATTAGTAATGTTATTTTATTTATGTCGGCTTTAGGC
>ML778009.1:2324723-2351070 GCA_009831015.1 Picea engelmannii
TATAACCAATAAAGATACACTTTTTAGCTTTATTATCCAACTTACTCCTATTTTCCTTTGGAACATGTACATAAGCATCACAACCAAACACTCTAAGATGTTGAAGAGAGGGTTTCTTTCTAGACCATACCTCGTGTGGAGTTTTATCATCCAATGCTGATGAAGGTGATCGATTGACTAGGTAACGTGTTGTACCCACTGCCTCTGCCCAGAATTTTTGTCCTAACCCGGCACTGCTGAGCATGCTCCTTGATTTTTCCATCAGTGTCCTGTTCATCCTTTATACAACTCCATTATGTTGAGGAGTGTAAGGAGTAGTATTCTTCCTTGCTATACCACACTTCTTACAGAATTCTTCGAATTCATTTCCGCAGAATTCTCCACCATTATCTATTCTCAATACCTTTATTTTCTTCTCTGTCTGATTTTCTACCAGAGCCTTAAACTCTTTAAATTTATCAAATACCTCAGATTTCTTTCTAAGAAAATAAATCCATGTGTTCCTTGAAAAATCATCTATGAATGAAACATAATAAATAGATTTACCTAGGGATGGAACATGAACAGGTCCAAACACATCATTGTGTATCAACTCTAAGATCCCCTTTGCTCTTGTAGCACCAGATGGGAATCTTACTCGATTTTGTTTACCATATATGAAATTTTCACAGAAATCAAAATCTAGAGTGCAATTAGACATACCTTCAACCATACCTTCATTGTGTAGTGTTCGAAGGCCCTTTTCTCGAATATGCCCCAGTATTTGATGCCACAACATGGTCTTCTTTTCTGGGATAGTGTTGGTCTTGTCTCCTTGATTTTTCTACTCAAGGACAACATAATTGTTACACCCATTAGTATAAGTGCTTCCCAACAACTTGTACAGAGTTCCACAATGAACTCCCCTCATCAACACCATTTCTCCTCATACCATCTTGCAAGTGTTCTTTTCAAATACAGTTTTCACTCCTGCATCACCCAACTTGCTTACAGCTATTAGGCTCCTAGCTAGTTTTGGAATGTGTAGAACCCTAGGGAGAGTTCTAATCCTTCGATCATTTAGCAACAACTTAACCCTTCCACGTCCCAATTTTTTTTTTTGTCAAGTCATCTCTTAGGAATACATCACCACCATCATATTTTTCATATTTAGAGAACCACTCACTGTGAGGAGTCATATGGTATGATGCACCTGAGTCGATCAACCATACATCATGGTCTGCATGTGTACTTGTAGATGCTAGGTAAACATCACCTCCTTCTTCAGTGGAGGTTTTTGCCTCTGTGGAAGAGGTACTATCAAATCCCTTTGGTTTTTCAACCTTCTTAGACTTGTAATCTTTCTTATAATGCCCTGTTTTACCACACTTCCAACATTTCCTCAAACATTTTCCTGGAGACTTAGATCTACCTGTCGATTTAGATCTCCATCCCGAAGGCTTACTAGGGTTCCTATCTTGGGTATGCCCTCTTACAAATAAAGCATCTGTGTTGTGACCATCCATGCTTTTTCGCCTCATCTCTTCAGATAACAAGGATGCAACTACATCCTCATACTTCAATGTAGATTGAGTGGTACTACCTATTGCTACAACCAGATTATCCCAAGAGTCTGGAAAAGAACATAACAAAGCAATACACTTATCTTCTTCTAAAATCGTAATATTAACAGATCCAAGTTGACTTACCATAGTATTGAATGCATTTAGATGTTCTGTCACAGAGTCTCCATCTTCCATCCTAAGATGATACAACTTCTTTCGAAGAAACAACTTGTTTACCAGGGACTTTGATTGATACAAATTCCCTAACTTATCCCATAGTTCCTTGGATGTATATTCTCCTAAGACATTCAACAAGACTGAATCTACCAGGCATAGTTGAATAGTACTCCTTTCTCTTCTGTCCAACTTGTCCCAATATTCCTTCGACATACCAGTCGCTGGTGTACTAGTAGTTTGTGTACCAGTAGCCTGTGTGCTAGTAGACGGTGTACCAGTGGGCTGTGTACCAGGATCCACAATGATCCATTGTTCTCTGTCTAAAAGAAGGTCCTCCATCTTGAGCTTCCATAGCTCAATTTTTTTACCGTTGAACTTCTCTATCTCAATTCTAGATGAGCTCGCCATTCCTCTTTCTTTACTCGAATCTCCACTGCAAAAGCTCCCACTAAACCCAGGTTTATCATAGACCAAAGATAAACTTGATCTATCAATATCGAGCCAAACCCTCAACAACAAAGGCATCCCTCTAAAGCCAAAAATGATCTCTGATACCACATGTAAGTTTTAAACCTACAAAGTAAAGCAATGCATATAGATTCTTAAGAAAAACAAAAATTAATCAATGGCTCATACACAGAGTACACAAAGATTTTATACCAGAAACCCTCTACCGGGAAAACCTTTCTTATATTCATTATATCGAATTTCACCATTCACCATATAATATATAAAAAAAAATTAGGTATTCCGTAGACACCAAAACCCTAATCCCTTAATTCGGGATTAATTTACAAATTCACAAAAAATAGAAAAATCCGCTAAAAATAGAAAAAATCGCCCGTTGCCAAACGCTGCGCGTAACCAGGGGGAGCATACCTGCCCCCCCCTGGGACCCCCCTAGGAAAGCACCCGACGGACATGGCACAAACAGAACACTAGTGTGAGGGATCATCAGACGCAATTGTCGAACCTGATGCGCCCACACACACACATGCAAAGAATATAACACATACCCAACATTGAAGTGGTTTGCCATCCAAGCTTTTTAATCTAAAAGCATTTGTCCCTAAGACCTCATAGATTGTGTAAGGACCCAACCATAAAGAATCAAACTTGTGATGTTTGGATGGGGCCTCATGTGGTTTATCCCATAATAAGACATCATCTCCTACTTTGTAATTTACCATTGTGGCTCTTTTATCGAAGGAATGTTTAACAATGTCATGTTTCTTTTGGAGGTTTTGGAATGTGTCCTTTCTTACCTCTTCTAATTCGAGGAGTGTGTCTAAATGATGTTGTAATGGTTTGAAATCATCTTCTACCTTAGCAATAGCCAACCTCAAGGCTGGAATTTGTAAGTGAACAAGCAGGACAACAGGAGGGCCATACACCAGAGTGTAAGGAATTTGATCGGTTGTTGTCTTTGGAGTTATATGATCATCCCATAAAGCAAAGTTTAACTTTTTGTGCCAATCACACTTTTTATCCTTGATTGTCCTCTTAAGGATCCAAATCATATTTTTATTCGTTGATTCAACCAAACCATTACCTTGGGGGTAATAGGTGGAAGATCGAAAAAGTTGGATGCCATATGTAACACCAAGGTGTAACATGACATTAGACATGAAATCTGATCCATTATCAGTTATTATCTTGGCAGGGGTCCCAAAATGGGATAAAATGTTACGTTGAATGAATTCTACCACCTGTTGACTCGTAGCATTCCTAAGAGTGATTGCTTCAGCCCACTTTGTAAAGTATTTTGTGGATGCTAAGATGAATACATGACCAACGCTGGAAGGCAGTGAAATTGGCCCAATAAAGTCCATGCCCCATCTTGCTAAAGGGACTTGGACTTCAATAGGTCTAAGAGGTAAGGAAAATAACTTTTTATTTCCAGTGAAGCGTTGGCAAGCTTCACATTTTCGAACAACTAAATGGGCATCTTTGTGGAGTGAAGGCCAAAAGTAACCTGCATGTAGAACTTTCGATGTAGTGGTTTTGGCTGAAAAGTGACCTGCACAAACCACGAAATGGCATTGTTCAAGTTCCATTTGGGCTTGATCAGGAGTCAAACATCATGACAAAATCCCATCAAAGTTTCTTCAGTAAAGTATTTGGCCTTGTAAAACATACCGGACAACTTGTAAATGAAGTATTTCTTTGGCTTTAGTATCCATGTCTGGTGGGCACACACCATTGATCAGGAAATATACGATAGGTCCGTACCATGGTTATGAGGCTAACTCAATTTAGTTAACTAGTTCTTCAAAAGAAATCAAGTCATCTACTTGAGGTGGTTCAGCTATGACCAAGGGATGGGATTGGGTTAGCAATCCAGCCAGCCCTGTCCCCCTAATGGTTTTCGTCTCCTTAATTTCCAAGTCATACTCTTGCATGCGCATGATCCATTTGGACCACTTACTATGAAATTTGGTTTGATTCAAAGTAGTGACTAAGAGAGAGGTAGGCACAAAAACTTGAACTTTATGGCCTTGGATGTAATGTTGAAATTGTTCCAAGGATTTATACAAGGAATAACCATGTTTCTCCAGTGTAGAATAATTCAGTTGGTGTGGTTTCAAATTTTGGCTCATGAAGGCGATTGGCCTAAGATTTTCCTCATGATCATTTTGCAACAAGATTGCAGAAATTGTCTCCTTTGATGAATTAGTGTACATGGCAAAGTCCTTAGAGGGATCAGGACTGACTAACAGAGGGGAAAAAGCAATGGATTTCTTAATGGATTCAAAATCCTGACGGGTAGGGGGGTCCCATTTGCGCTGAATGTCTTTCTTCATAAGCTGATTTAGAGGTTTAACTACTTGAGAAAAATTAGGAATGAAGCATCTCAGGAAGTTTTTCTTTCCAAAAAAAGATTGCATTTCCTTTTTATTTTTAGGTAAGGGCATCTTTTTGATTGCTACCACTCTCCCATGATCAAATTTTACACCTTCTCGAGAGACGATGTGACCCAAAATTTTTCCCTCCATAACACCGGAAAGGGTCTTCTTAGGATTTAAAGATATGCCAAACCTACGACATCTAATGAGAACCTGCCTAAGGTGATCAAAATGACTACTTCATTCCTTGGAAAAGACCATGAGGTCATTGAAGTAAAGAACAATGATCTTACCCAATAATCCTCTGAAAGCAATGGCCATGGCACGTTGAAAGGTGTTCCCTTAATTAATCAATCGAAAAGGCATCTTGTTATATGCATATGTTCCCCAACGAGTGGTGAAGGTGGTTTTATGAATATTAGAAGGATTGAGGGCTATCTGATTGTAACCTGAGAAACCGTCTAAAAGGGACATCATTTGAGACCCAGAGACTTGTTGGAGAATCTCTTCCATAGGTGGGGCGGGGTAGCTGTCTTTTAGGGACACTCCATTCAAATGTTGAAAGTCAACACACAAACGAATATCGTCAGTTTTCTTCCTAACGAGAACCAAATTAGATACCCATTGTGAGTAACGAACATGGTAAATGACCCTGGATGCTTCCATCTTGTCCAATTCAACTTTAATTGTATGTTCCAAAGAAGGGTTGTTTTTTCTCTGTGTCTGTCTGTAAGGTTTCGAATCAGGGATTATGGTATGGCATGGACTATCTCATGCATATCGAAAACTTTGAGGTCTTGATAGGACCAAGAGAAAACATCCTTGAACTCTGTCAAGATTTCTGTGAATCGAGCGACCTCGGAAGGGGAACACTGTGCACCTATATAGACCAGTTTGGATCTTTCTCAGTTCCCAAGTTAATAGGTATGGCTTCTTGCACCTTCCTAATAGATTCACTATCAATACTAGGCACAGAAGTAGTGGCATCATTGGAATCAAACATGGATTCCAATAATGACAAACCAGGGGGGATCTTATTTGTCTTTAATTGGATTATGTTCCCTGTTTCCTCTTCCAACTCATGGTTGATATGTAAATATTTGAATTCCTCCTTCTTTTGAAGGAATCTATAGATTTGTTCATCAATATCAAAAACTTGCCAAGAATCGACAATATCAGGTAATGTAGGTCTATGTAAAATTTGGACTTTTATATAAATAGACCTTACGAAATCAAAGGTGAAACAAGAAATGGCCAAGGCCAAAGTATCAACTACGTGGTTTGCGGCCCTAGGCACGACTTGAATGTTGAAAGATAAGAACTTCTCAATAAGTTCTTTATCCCTTCAGTGGTATTGTTTGAGGCGTGGGTTGTGAAATTCATATTTACCTCTAATTTGATTCACAACCAATCCAGAATCCCCACACACCAATAAATGGTGTATTCCTAAGCCTAATGCCTTTTGGAGGCCTTAAACTAAGGCTTCATATTCAGCCATATTATTAGTGTTAGGTATTTCTAACCGAAAAGAGAAAGGGATTGTGTTTCCCTTGGAATCACACAAAAGGACCCCAACCCTAGATCCATTCTTGGATTTAGCACTGCCAAAATCCATACTCCATACCATTTCTTCCAACTCAAAAGGAGGGACATGCGCATCTTCCTCAGATAACACAGTATATGTACCCATACCTGTATCTTGAAAAGACACATGTTTCGTATTATAGGAAGAAGGTACAACCTACTCTCGGTACTTTGGTTTCCTCCTAATGACTACTTCAACATCCTTATGAGGAAAGGTGAAGTGGGTCTCCTCCATGAAGTAATGACCCTTTTTTACTTTGGTGGACCACTCCCTCCCTAAAATCATGCCATATGCTTTAGGTATATCTACTACGACCACGTTTATGAGCATGCTCACCTCTAGAGCTTGGTCATAAGTAATGGATAAATCTTTAATGTAATCGATGGTTTCTACAGTCCTAGAATCCAAAGCTAACATGTCTTTACATGGGCCTGTGCAATCAAGACCCAGTCTTCTCATGACTTGCAGAGGCATGACATTGTGCCTCACTCTTGTGTCAGCAACACAATTATGGAGCACAAAATCAAAAATTAAAACTGAGATATAGAAAGGAGGAACCCCAGGGTCTAAATCAATAACATCATATGCTTCCCTAGGTTGAGAAGTGGACTCTTTGGAAAGAGTAAGCCTCTGTTCCATTCATGGAGTAAGGGGTGCTTGTAGAACATGTGAAAGGTTTTCAAACTGAGTAGGTGTTCTAAGAGCATCTAATAATGTCATGTGGGAGGGAACCTTCACTAGATATTCAACGACGTTGTAAGGCATCGGTGTTAGGAAAAACGATGGTGGATTATTAGGCAAGTTTACCTTGTTTGGGATCCAAGGAACCCTGTTCCTTGTAGGGGAAGGTAATTTACCATTCATGGGAACTTTTCCCTTTTCATTATCCTTGGGGTCACTTTTGGCCTCTTCCACCCCTTGCGAAGTGGTTTTAGGGGCCTTACTGCTAGTTTCTACAACAAAGCTTCCGAAAGCAAGAAGATCATCATCACAAGGAATAGAGTCTTCCATGTTAACTTGGTCATTTTGGGAAGTGGAAGCAAGTTTGTTTTTTACTGGAGGTAGAGGTGCTTTTTCATTTTTATACAATTCCATGTGACGTGTATATGAGTAACAACACTCAGGGTCATGGAAGTCTTGGCAAAAGTGACACCAAGCCACTTCAACAACATGTTTCCTAGGAGGAAGAGTAGGATGGAAAGGAGGTATTGGCCTTGGAATAATAGAAAACTGCATGTCATTCACCTTTTGATAAAGAGAAAGCGTTTGGTTGTTCATGTTCATTAAAAACTTGAGTGTTTTTGAACTTTCCCTTTCTTAAATCCTTGAAGTTTGGGCAGGTGGAGGTTCATACTGAGGACCCTCATTTCAAGGTACATCATTCCTAGGTCTCCCATTAAAATGGGGTTGTGCTAAAGGTGAGGGAATCATACCAGATTCCTCCATGTTTCTTTCAATTTCCATGGCACTTGTCTTGGCTGCATCTAAAGTTTGTGTTGATTTATCTTTTAATATATATTTTACATTCAGATTCATAGCGGTCATGTAATAATGGAACAAATTGTTCCCAGATGTTTGGGAAGAGGTTGGGATCCTATTCAAGGTCGAGGTAAGGCGTTGATTAAAATTTTGTATTTTCTCACCCTCATGGATGGAGATGGTTGTGAAATCCATGAGAAGGGAAGCCACATCATCTGCCCCTTGGAAATGTTTCTTTAATTCTTGGATCATAGTGTCCCAATATGGGATACTATCATTAGGAAGCAAGTGATACCATCTCGCTGCTTCACCCTTGAAGGTTCTCACAAAAATTCTAATGATGACATCAGGAATTGTTATGTCCATAAGAGCTAATGCATCATAGAAGTTTTGTATATGTTATTCAACACTCAAAGTACCAGTGCCACTAAACTTGGGAAGCCTATTTGGGGCATCTGCAGGTATGTCATGAAGAGGTCTAGCCAACCTCAAAGGAGTGTTGAGTTTCCATGGCATTTCCATCGGGACAACTATGTTGTGAACAACAACAGTTATTGAAACGATGGGAGAAACAACCTGAGGATTAGTAATTATTGTTGGATTAAATAAAGTTTTCTTTAGTAAGGGGCTTTGAATAGGAGAAGAGGAAGAGGGTGACTCAGTTTTCACTGCATAGGTAACAAGTTTCCCTGGTTTCCCAAGTGTATGTGTCTCACTACTTGTTTTCTTTGATGAATTTTGACTTGTTTTAAACCTGGGGGACACTGTTTCCCTAGTTTTAGGATACTTCTGCCTTTCCATCTTACAATGGGCCATGTAAGTACTTTGAGTACAAGGAGTGTATCACCGACAATCCTACTCTTTCTAACACAATGTAAAATAACCCAACTAAAAATGCAGCTTTGTTTTTTGTTCTTATCGAAGTGGAAGGTAAGGTAGGACAGACTTATAACTTCTCACATGAGTTCTAACAAGTAAAATCGAAGACCAACAAGGTAAAAATAAAGGAAAACTCGATGGTATTTATAACTCCCAGGTGCAATGGAAATTGCAAGGAAACTGAACTATAACAAGTACCAAAGAAAATTCCAAAGGGGCACTGAAAGACCTTGCCAAAAGTTTGTCAACAAGTAGGAAAAGGAATGCAAAGAATTTGGGTCCAATGTTTAGTAAAAGCTTGGGATACAAGAAAATCTAAAGAGGTTTGCAAGCTCCCTAGTATGGTCACCAGAAAAAGGTGAGTGTTATAAGAAAAATCTGTCCGTTGGGACAGATACGACCTATCCGACTATGAATCCAGTTACTGCCTCTTTGATAGCTCGGCACGAGACAAAGACTACCTGCACCTTAGTTGGTCCTTCGCCTGAGGGGGTAAATAAGGAGAAAAAGAAAGGTGAAAGACTTACAAGAAGTCTTTCTTAGGACCCCCGACCCTGGGTGTTATCCTTCCTTAGCTTCTTGGATGGCCAAAATGGCCTGGGGGGTGAAAATTATGGGCAATGGGATGAAAATGAGCTCGGTGATTTTTAGGACAGAGAACTAAATAAAGAAGACAACGAGTTGTTCACTTTCTTAAAGCGTTGGAAACTATCCCAGAATGGGTCCCTGGGATAAACCGGTGTCCTGGGTAATTAACCAATGAATGCCTTGAGTAAAAGGGTGTGAAACAATGGTGAAAAGAGGGATTAAAATCTACAACCAAGTACTTTTAAATGGATTTAAATTGTGAACAACAAGTTGTTCAGAGATTTCAATACAAGGAAACAAGCTCAGAAAGGCTTGATACCCCTCGGAGTGACCCGAGAAGTAATCCCGGAAGGTTGTAAAATCAAAAGTGGGCTGTAAAAGTGGATGAACAACCTTGTTACAAGCTATTACATCTATGATATAAGGGAAAGTATTCACAACTTCAATTTTGGTTCGTGAGTGAAAAGGTGGACTGACGAAAGGTTGACTTTAAAAGTATTTTATTGGTCAATTTTTTGTTTTTATCACATGCCTTGGCCACCACACTATTTTGAAGGTTATCCCGATCAGGAAAACACATCCTAGAAATGTGCCAACCAATATAAGAAGAGTAGTCCTAGCAGACCACGGTGGTTAGGTTGAAGAGTGCCCCATGCAGTTCAGAGAAGCAGGGATTATCCACTTCTCGTCACTAGCATTTTCGGGCTCTTAAAGCCACCTGGATGGAAGAAGATACATGTGAAAGGGAAGAGGCTCAAGACCCCCCTAAAGAGGGTTTTTGCTGAGCTTACCCAAGTAGAGTAGTATTCCAACCGAGCTAAGCTAATCAACTCCTTGACCGTGTGGTACTAAGGAAAGACCACTCGAGTTGTACTGACTATACAACTTCCGAGGGGCTCCTGATGAAGACTCCCTGGCTTTGAATCTTAATATCCCATGAAATTAAAATTGCATAAAATGAACTACCACGCCATCCACGTGGCGAGGTCGCATATTTCTTTCACAAGCGTGCTTCCTGATTACTGGATTTGAAATCTATTTAAAACTATATACATAAAAAAAGTAAATAGATAGGTGACATATATGTCACGGCTAGATAATATTTATATGTAAATATCTAAATAATATAAGTTTTTGTTTTCTGTGTACAGGGCGGACCCCTGAATTGTTTTCAAGTTTTTTTTTTCTTTTTTTGCAACGTTTTGCATATATTTAGCTTGCTGATTTTGCATGGCCCCTTTTAGGGGCAGCCACCTGTATATTAGTGAGAAAAAAGAGATACAATGAAAATATAGCAAGATTAGATAATTACAACATGACAATTACACCATTCAACCCAAAGGAATGGGTTGAGGCTCTTTGTGAATGGCAAAGCCGCCATATGCATGAAATCTCCAACTAACTCCTTGTATGGGGATTGGAAATTTAGTGTTTGAAATATAAAATGTGTCATGGTTATCTACACAATTATTAATCAGATTTTTTACATGAATTCACAAGTGAACCATTCAAACTACCTACACAAATCAAACATATAAACATTGTTATGTGTATTAGAAATTTTTGGAGTGAGTGCAAGTGATAATTAAAGTGAATACGAGAGTGATTGGGTAGATTTACCGATCAAAATGTGTGTTTTTCTTCACTGCCCTATTGGACCCTTTGCCTCAAATAGGTCTCTAGGTGGTCCCCAACCGTTTAAGAGAAGCATAGTGGGTGATTGGTTGTATCCTTGCAAACAAACAACAAAATTTTAGTATTTATGCATGGAAAAAATGAAATAAACATAACAAAAATTTACACATAAGAAGTATATAATAGCCAATTAAGATGACTATCCCGTGGGGGGGAAATTGACCAAAATGATTGATTTTCCTATTTGGGACAGTAAGGTTAATGGTAAGAAAACATAACAGAAATATACATGAATGAAAAGATAAAGAAAACAAGTATGGACAACTAGCTAAGAGGTCTATTTAAGGGTTCTCCTAAGGGGCCCTAGGAATCCCAGCCACTAGCTAAGGCTGAAAACAATTGAATACTTCAGAAAATATGCACTAAAACACATTAAACAAATTAAACCAAGTTTTTAGAAGATGAAAGTAAGCAAGTTAAACCCAAGGAAGCAACAACAAACACCTAGCTAACTAATCCATTTTGGAGATAGCTAACATAACAAGCATTTACCCCTACCCCTCAACCCTTAACCAACAAGTGACACATCCAAAAACTAAAATGCAACAAGTATCACACACACAAAGAGTCTTATAAATTTCAACAGATCTTTGTTACTATATTCATCCTCTCCGTTACAATGCCAACCCTCTTATTTATAAAGGAGAGGTGAAGGCTTAGGGTTAGGTCACAAGACACTTGTCACTTTTGGCTAAGTGACAAATGGACCAACCCTAAAGTACTCTTGTCTTTTTACAAAAAATAACCTTATCCTAAAAGCATCTTATCCAAAAGGGGGATCAAATTAGATTTGACTTGACCCTTCAATTACATAGTAATACATGCCAAAAGTAAATCATGCGAGAGTTCATATTACAAAAAATTATTTTTCATAAAATGACAAAGCTTGATATGCCACATCACCATTTCCCTTGGGATTTGTGCCATCCCAAAGGCTCTTTCATTTCTGTCATGTTTTGTAGCTATAGGTGAGGTGGTTTAGGACAATTCTCAGCCATCCATGGCTACCAGATTCACAGGAATGAAGCCCCAAGGTGTGGGGAATTTGTCAAGCTGCTTAGGAGGGCAAGGGGCCTTTGGGATTTGGTCATTGTAAGTAAGGAAATTCCCACTATTCAGGCACTTCTCATACCTGATTATATCCCCCCTTTGTTGCCTATACGTTTCCTTGTGAGTTGGTCAAAGCATGGCTTTGATTTGGGCTTGTTTTGGTGAAGGGACCCCTTGGACCTGAAGCTTTGAGAGGATCTTCCACTATACCAAATAGAAAAAAAAAAAACTTTATTATTCCCATGATATGTCTCTTTCTTCTATCTATCTGTTGCCTTTTTTTTGGCGCAAATCCGACTCCGGATGAGTGAGATATGGCCCCAAGAATGTACGCAGAAGGAGCTGACCAGGAGACTGATTAGGGAATATTTTTAAGTTGGGGTAAAATTTTGGGCTGGACACTAGAATTGGCAGGCTTCTATAGGCCTGCATACCTATAGCTGAAATGGGTTTTACTCACCAGGGCCAATTTGACCTCGGAGGCCCCCAATTAGGCCTCTTTCCGGTGCATGCTTGTAGGGCAAAAAATGAGTCCCTGTCTCTCTAGGACATGTCACTGAAAATATGGGATGTATTTGCTGAGGTGAATGTCATGGATGCTTTATAGACTTCACCCTGGTCATTTCAACTATTTACGGGTGAAAATCGGACTTCGTACCGGGAAGTTATGCAATTAAAATGTCCAGTAACTCTTAGGGGGGGGAATTTAAATTATACTATATAGTTAAATTATATAAAATAAAATTCGTTAAAATCTCTTAACTTTATTATATTTTCTAATAATGATTTTATTCCATATATATATAGCCTGAGTGGGCCTAATGGTTAAGAACATGTGTTGCCTCTTAAGAGGTCACAGGTTCAAATCCAGAGGGGGGTAGGGTATGTATACCTTCGTAGACTTTACCAGTCAAATCGTTGGGCGGAGGGGGGTCCCTTGTCCCACAAACAAGGGGGTCTCATACACCAAATTTGGTGTGCTGGCTTGGCCGTGACCTTAAAAATAGATTATTATTATTATATATAAAACATATATTAAATATATGTAAAAATAAAACAAAAATTAAAATTAAATAATAAATTTAAAAAATTTAAATCACAAATTAAATTATATAAAATTTAAAACTATAAGCTAAATTTAAATAAAAATTAAAATTAAAGCCCCCCCCCCCAAACCTATGCCCCTGGTCACATGGGTGACTAGGGAGAGACCCAATCCGAGCCCACAGGTATCGGAGGAGGTGGTGGTGGTGCTGCTGGGTCACGTGTGAGGGGTAGGGAATGGGCTTGGAGGTGGAGAGAAAGGGTAATGGTCCCACACAGAGGAGGGAGAAGAGGGGGAATGGAGGAGGACGGGGGAAGAAATGGAGGTAGGGCCGAGAGGGAGGTGGGAGGTGGCTGCATGGGGAGGCTACAACATGAGTGTGGAAGTGGAGGGTTTGGGATGGAGAGGAGAGGATTCTATATGGAAGGGAGCAGTGCAGAGGTGGAGGTTGTGGGAGAGGAGGAGAATATGCGTGGGAAGGTAAGGAGTTAGGGAGTGTGTGTGAAGAGGCCAAGAGGAGAGTGTAGAGGAGGCCAAGGGAAAATGGGTGGGGCTGCATGCAACAATGGGAGGAGAAGAACATGCACAGGGAGGCTCTTGGGTGGTGGATGGGTGGCCAGTCACCCCCAGAATTAAATTTTTTCAAAAATTTGGGACTGTGGGTTTTTTTTTTGGCAATAAAAATGGATGGGAGGTTTTGGGTTCAAACCCCCTACCCTCAATTTGAATTTCTAGGAAATTCTTGAATTTTCTGGGCAAAGGAGAAGGGGGGGGACTGGGGTTCAAAGCCCAAGGTTTCCCAGTGACATGCCCAGGCCTGCAATCTTCAACAAATATTTCATAATTTAAAAAATATAATGGAGCCATGGAGGCTTGGGCCTAGTGCCTAAGAGGGGTTTGAATCCCCTCTCCTTTGCATCTTTTACACACACATAACTTCCTGAACTCAAAAAATAACAAATAACTCTGAACCAACAACCAATACCACACTTGAACCAGGCAAATAAACACCAATTTGAAGGAAAAATACAATTTCTTCATGCAGGATCTCAATAGGAAGCCCCTGACTTGTTGGTGGGCCCACATGACATCCAATCATGCAAAAGGTGCCAAATTGCCATATGATATCCAATCAAGGAAAATGAGGTACCATCAGAAAGGTATCGATGAGTAATTTGATGAGGTGACAATAGATGTTTGTTTTGGGGTCATTAACGACTTTCTTAGCTATTATGAAACCCTGTCATGCAAGCTGGCGGACCTGCTTTTGCGCAAAATCATTGACCAACTTGTGACAGCTCTAACCGGGCCATCTGAGGTCGAAATGAGGAAAATGAGACGTCGTTGGAAAGGTGTATGAGTCTATTACAGTGTGGCATCACTGAATATCTGATTTATAACTCTTTACACACCAATTTTAAATCATGAAGAACTGTAACCAATTTAGTATCTAGAAGTGGTCATGAACTTGCAAAATCTCGTTCTTACCAACCGAGGGTCGAAACCAAGCACAGGATATATTTTTGGAAATGACTCACACTTCCCTACACCATGTCTAGGTTTTGTTTCCCTTTTGAGACCATAATCTTAACAAAATTAGACCAGGAAGTCACAACTATTGGTTTTGGCCGTTTGTGTGACATTGACTTTGAGTCCCTCTTATGGGGTCATACTGACTCAGAATCAAGCTCATGATATCCCATTGAAAATCTTTTCCTGACTCCTACCACATGGAAGTGTTGTATTCCCTCAATCAAACAACCTTGACATGAGGAAGAAATGTCATGGAAAGGCCCACAACTCCTCGAAGGCAACAAACTGATACTCTTTCAAAGGTAGAGGCCATAGTAACTATGACCCCCATCACTGTCTTTGACTGGAATCATAGCACCAAAGGGATTTTATGGAGAAGTAACTGTGTAACACACCATGTTGAGCCCAGAGCATATTTTTGGGTCAACAGTTGCTCATTAGACAAACCCCTATGATGAGTCCTGCTTTGACTAGTGGGAATGTCAGGTTACAATGATTGATGACTATCCATATGAAGGGATAAGTTTCACTAGAGACCCTGATATGCCTGTACCTCCTGGTGTCTTACTTGGTGAGATTGGTAAGAAAAATTTTAAAATTTAAAATTATTAAATTTTTATTTATTTCAAGAGGAAAACCAAAATATTTTTGGCATGGATAAAAACTAACAAAATATAATGAATGTGCATATATTTTACCAAGAAGGCCATAGGGTTACCTACATCACCGATGCAAGGGGGTTCAGTGAAGAAAAAAAAGGTGGGGATACTGCACAAATCGAGAGGACCTTACAGAACGTCTAGAAAAATCTAGACTGTCTCACTCACCAGATCCCCATGATCCAGATTTAGGACTGGACAAAGCATATGGAATGGAAAGTAGTCTGTGTACCATGAGCCTGGGAGTGACTCTTCCAACATTTGGCCAACATTGTAGTGTGATATAGAGACACACATGTAGGGGTAGGACCCTTGGCATATATTTCACTTTATGCATTGTATCAGCCTAATTTTGTAACTTATGATCCTTATTTTTTGTACTTAATGGATATTAAATAATATATATACAACTCTTTTTTCTTTGTTACTTATATGTAAATGTGTTTATTTACATTTATGTGTGTGATTTTGACTTTCCATGTGTGAAAAATTCCAATCTAATACATAGGTAGCATATGCTTTAGACACATAAAATCACTCCTAGAAAGATGAATATAAGTAATGTAAGTAAAATGTCGTACCCAAAGGAATCATCGGAGAAAAATGGCATCATGCACATAGTATTCAATGTTTAATTGTGACCCCACCAATTTGGAATAGAGGGGAAATTATAAACATAGGATACGATGTGAAATAAAATCCCTTAGAAGTTCGATCACGATACTATACTTGGCAATGTTATTTGTTGCAATGGAAGGAAAGTTTTGAGTGTGATGGATTGCGCCATCCATGAAACCAACATGGAATCAAGAATCCAATGAAATTTTCCAATCAAGTAGAAGCACCATAAGAAACCAAAAGCAGAAAGAAGAAGAAAGTAAGCAAATAATATCAATGTACCTCAGGGCTCAAGCATAGTACCTCTTGAGGTGAGCGAATTTTTGGGCTCCGACAAGACGTTACCTTCATAATCAGATAACTCATAATATCCATTTTGAAGGGCATGCATCATAATGTAAGGGTCGTGCCACATCGGGTTAAACTTTCCTATCACCAATGCATCCTTTTCCTAATCATAAACTAGAACAAGGTCACCTTAAAAAAATAACTAGGGCATATAGACTTGTCATACCGAATCTTAACACACATTTTGTGTGTCTCATTCGCTGTAGTAGCATCATGACACTGCTCATCAAGCTAATGCAAATGAACAATATGCGCTTATAATTCTATCATTTAGGGAGAAGTTGTTATAACCCTAAATTGCACCACACATGCTTACCTAGCATCAAGCCAATTCATATCCCTTCTTTGCCAAAAACTCTACTGAACAACTCTTTGAAAATCCTTTTGTGTCAATGCCCACGCGCCCTAACCCATTACTGCACGTGTGTGCATGTTGGATGACTCACAACAACCTGCGTGTACCTAACAAAGAATGAAAAAAGGAGAGTTGCTGACGGAACAAAAAGCTATGGTTCAGTTAACCGAAACTCCCGGCCATGCATGGCCGAGGGTTCATCCAAAACTATAGCTCCTTCTAGCCTATAAAAGAAGGGGTAGGGGTACCATTTGGAGGAGGAAAAAATATAGCGAAGAAACTCTGCCCATTTATGTAATCCATTGTCCCAACCCTTTAGCCTTTCCTCATACCAAAGGAGATTTAACGCAAAGCAGTTGAAGGATAGAAGAAGAGGAGCCCAGGATCAGGTTCAAGGAGCAGTGGCCGGTCTTAGATTTTTTGTAAGTTGATTCAATTTCAGTAATAAAAAGAATACTTTTCCCGTCCCAATGCATGAATTGTCTATGGTTTGATTAATTTATGCTAGATTTCTAACCCTTGAGTATAGAAGTAGCATGCATGCATAGTTGTTGTTTGTCTTGAGTGCAGGTCATCTGTGGAAGGAGCAGCGCAAGAAAGTAATCGAAGAGCAATGAAGGATCTACATAGAACGTCGGTAATAAGGTTGGTGGTCCTTTTCCGTGCATTTAATGTAAAAAAGGGGTTTAAATCTTGGGTTGTAGGTAAAAAAGTAGTTTCTTTTCGGTCAAAATCTGCATGCAAGTCTGACCCTAGTTTTCCAGTCCGTAGGGTGTTTTTCCCAACAACAGAATTGGCGACCGTACTGGGGATAATACTCTTTAGGGTTCCTAGATTTATTTAAGTTTTTGGGTAGTTTAAATATTAGGTTTTCTGTTTTTTCTTTTCCTGTCTTTTTCTGTAAGGTCTGAGCTAGTAGGAAGTCTGGTTTTCCATACCATCTTTCTCTGAATTTTGCCTGACTGTAGTTTTCGGGACACACAGAGGTACATGTGGCCTGTAGAAGGCCTACATGCATGTACCTGTTCCCTATCCTCTGATAGCCCGCGTGTGAATGCTAGTTGTAGAGATAGCAGTAGCGTGTAGGAGTTCAGAGAACCTTAGAGGTAGTCCTCCTCTTCCCTGTCAGAATTACACATTCTCAGGGGCTTTTCTTGGATCCTGTCTGAGTCTTGCTGGTTCACAGTCCTATCTTAGATTGCCTTTTTTCACCTTATTATTCCTTACATTATTTGTCTTTTCTGTTAAAAAGAGAATCCAAGCCTTCAAGGGACCCTAGTTATCAATACCAGAGGCCTCTTCCTGGTCCGAGCTACTTGCTTTCATATTTTTTCTTAGGATTTAGATATACACACGGCCTGTGCAAGGTCAGACCACGTGTACACACTTTTTGTCTCTGTTCAACATGCGTTTCCACGTGTGATGTTTTAGTGACAGTCGCGTGCTTGGAAAGACTACTTTTTTTTCAGCGTGGGGCAGTCATCCCCTCCTTTGATGAGAAGTATTCGTCTCAGGTGTTTGAGTCTAGGTTTGAACAGTCAGAAGGTTAGGTCATCTTACCCTTAGCCTGCTTTTTCTCAGTTAATAGTTGACAGAAAATATATATATATATATATATATATATATATATATATATATATATATATATATATATATATATATATATATATATATATATATATNGACAAGAGTGAGTCTTTGTTTTTGTTATTTCCATTGTGTGATTCTTTACTCTGATTCTTTGCGATCTGTGCTTTAAGCCAAAAAAAAATTTTCTTGGTTTTTTGCTTGTCAGTATTTTCCCTTTGTAGCTTTACTAGCACTTGAATAAAAAAAAAAAAAACTCTTTTCATTTTCTTCGTTGGTTGAAAGGTGTGTTTATGCATCATTAGCTAGGGAAAAGTATTTTGTTTCATAAGTTTTTGCAGTTCACTTAGATCATAAGTAGCTTGTAGTCGAGCGAAATTCCTTTAAGTTTGCTGTATAAAATCTTAGAAAAATTAAATAAAAATAAAAAAATAAAAAAAAATTGTGAAAAGTTGTTGAAATTTTGTATTTAGTAAAAGTCTTTTGTTTCCAGCTTTTTTCTTTCATTTTTTCTTTCGTCTTTACACATCATCAGTTTCACCCTCATACCCCTTGACGTAAGATAAATCCATAAAAGCAATGCTAATTTTAAAAATCTACTAGACTTTTATGTTTGTAGGGTTCACAAACTAGTTCAGGACTAGGGCCTTGAATTAGGTTGGAGAGGAAACTCTTCAAGGCCATTCAAAACCAAAAAATAGAGTCTAAKATAGGGAGTGTCTAAGTCCAGTTTCGTGGAAGTTATCCAGGACCCCCCTCTAACAAAGGGAATAAACACGAGGTCGCGTGCGGAAAGGCAGTAGAGATAACCCCTCCAAAGACGAACCAATCGTAGTGGAGAACACATATAGAGGGCTTGTTTTGAGATTTCATCATTTCCATTTTCCACGGGGCTTCGTGGGTATCGAATCCATTCGAGTTCCTCAGTTGTCTTCCAGACCATTTTCTCTCGATACCTTTGATAGGTTTCAAGCTTGATACCCTTCTCATTGTAGTCTACCCGACTTTCAACTGTACCCGCCTGGTGATTGTTCGCGTGCTGGAAACCTAGTTGCCAATCTTTTTAGGGACATACACGGGTGACTGCGGGGGTATACCATGGTACCTAGGAAAAACATCGGGCAACTCTTTGCAGAGTATACCTAGAGGGTGCTTCTGTGTTCGAGTTGCACTTGCACCGGTAATTTTCTCTAGTGTTGGTTGTTGTAACTGTTCTTCCAAATAGTTTAGTGATTGCTTGAATTATCTCTTAGGGGCTTCTTTTAGTGTGTGTTACTTTTGAATGTTTAGAATACCCTAGCGTGTCTTGGATATTCTCACACAGTGGAGGATCCCGATCTCCTATGGTCATGAAGGCTTCTTAGCTTGCCGCCAGTTACACTGGAGCCACCCCTGCCACCATTAAGGCGGAAGCTAGACCAACAAGGGTATTTTGAAGCAACCGGGTTACAAATCTTTGTGCCCAAACAACTCCCGAAGGAATCAACCACCAATCTTGGCTCGGTTGAAACTCCAACCACTAATATCTTGGCACCGTTTATTGTACTAATCCAATTTCACGAATGCCAGACACTGCCTCACACAGCTATGGAAACAAACATTGTTACTTCTTCTGGGAATTCTTCAATTCCCACCACAGTTGCTACCACAGGAGAGTCATCTCCTAACTTACCGTCATCATTCCGAGCCACCATGGTATTAGTTGCAACTATGTCACACAGTGGACCGAACCCATCTATGTCGGCGGCCACAACCCCCTTCACACCTAGTGTGACAGGCCCTCCGTTCTCATACGGTATGCCTAGTTCGGGTACAAGTCCTGCACTAATCTACTCCACTTTATAGAATTTGGTTCTAGGGGCAGGGAGCTCTAACACTCCTTTGCAAGGTCAACTTGGGGGCACTCCTGTCCCTTTTAATGCTTTTCCTTACGCAGGAGGTCATATACCTCCTTCGTCCCCTTCGCTTGGTGGTCCACATCAACAGTCCGTCAGACAACCTACACACACTAGTTTATTTGGAGCAGGGAGTCAAGGAACACATGCACAGAGTATGCCAGTAGGTTTGACACCGTTTTCTTGGAACGAGACATTTGGTAACAAAACTTTCTCATCAACCACTTTCCCATCTGGGGGAAATCCCATTTTTGGACAATCTACTCCTGTCCAGGGTACTATTCCTACGCAGGGGGCACATATAGCAGGACATTGGAACTCAGGACAAGGATCTGTTCCCTCCTCTGGAATGTCATTCTGGGGTAATTCTTTCCACAGTCAATGGAACCCTGGACAGACTACTATGCCTCTCCCATCAGGACCTACATGGGGTAATCCTTCCCAAAGTCCCTTGAACATGATGCATGCCAAACACTCTATGTCCTTTATCGGAAATTAGTCGATGATGTCTCCACAGATGAAAAATCCTTACACTGGCCAGGGCCATGGTTTCTACCAGAATCCGGGCTAGCAGCCAAATGTTTCCTCGCAACCTGGTGCCAGTCAAACTCCAGGACCCTTTTTCCCAGGTTATCAGCAGCAACCCAAACTACCATTCCTGGCGACGTTACACTTGCCAGATTTGACAAGGTTGTTAAATGATCCTATTTGTCACGATCCACGTTGGCCTCCTATGCCAATGAAGTTGCCTTCGAACATTCCAAAGTTTTAGGCCAAGGCTAATGAATATCCAGGTGATCATGTGACTACCTTCCATCTTTGGTGTTCATCTAACTCATTGACAGATGACTCCGTACAGTTGCGATTGTTTCAACGTACTCTTATCGGGAGTGCCGCGAAATGATACATCGAGCTCGATTGCTCAAGATACTCTTCTTTTGGCGAACTGGCGATGTCCTTCCTTAACCATTTCCATTTACCTATGAGATAGGACGCTGGCACAGAGCTTCTCGCCAATTTCGAATAGACAACAGTGGACCATATATCTGATCATATCTGAGAATGGAGACATCGGAAGAGTCTAATCAAAGTACCAGTCCCACCAGCATTCCTACTTGAGTGGTTCCTTAAGTCTTTGGTCCCACAGTTATCCAAAGACGTCGCAACTTCCAGAGTTTTCTCCGAAGAAGATGCCATCATGAGCACTCAATAGTTTGAGCTCATATATTCTCAATCTGGTTTATTATACAACATCCTGCCAGATGCGCCATGTTCGATACTGGATAAAACTAGACAGAGAGATGGACCACATGCCGATGGTATTGTTGGTTCAGCACAAACCAAGCCCACTGAGCAATTGAAAAAACAGTTGCAATAGTTATCCATACAACACAGCGGCCAGCCAAACTACTGCTTTGGATGCTCCCCCTACCCAAACCTCGGAAGTACACTCCATGCAGTCGACTAACCCAAAGGCCATCCAGCATCCTGAAGGGAAGAAAAAACAACGAAAGAAGGGTAAGGGGGATAAAATATCCACTGATAATGTTGGCGGGGACAACACGGAAAAATGGAAGGCGAGTTATCCATGCAACTTGTGCGTGGAAGACCACCCGACCCATATTTGTCCTCGACTTGCAGAGGCCCAAAATTTTTTCACACAACAACAATAGGCAGTGTTGACTAATCCCTTTCAACATGGGAAAAATTTAACTCAAGCCTCTACGACCACAGAAGGGGGCAGCCAAGAAACTTTCCCTCCTCCAAACAATCCCTCATCCATGAACGTATATATGGTTAGGGGTGATGCTTTCATAACGACTAGAGCACACGACTATAGTAAACCAAGCGCTTATGAGAAGGGTAAAGAAGTTGATCTCCCATCTCTTCCTCTACAGATTGAGAAGACATTAGGAGAAACAATGACACGCATGCCAAAGGGTGCATTTAAAAATGATTCTCACAACCCCAACGTAAGGGCCGCCCAGAATTACTCTGTGGTGGAGGATTTATCACAAACCCCTTGTGCGATGTCTGCTTTGGAGGTCCTCCAAAGCTGCCCTACTCAAAGGAAAGCCTTGTTAACCGCTTTGGGATCTACTAAGACTTGTAATCCGGGTACCATCATGTTAGATACAACCGAATTAAAACCTTGTCTGCCTTACCACGTAGCGTTTCATATAGTAGCGGCTCATCCCACAAATTTTTTTACACGGAATATCTTTCGAACGGTGGTTGATGAGGGCACCTTGACATGCGTTATGTCGTTAGCATGATGGAAGGCTATTGGCCAACCCACTTTGTCTCCATCACCTACTCTCCTCACTGCTTTCGACGATCATTATTTCTGACCACATGGCATCGTTCCTTCCTTTCCTGTACAGTTAGGAGGGAAAACCATGTGTGTCGAGGTAGAGGTAGTCGATGCTCCCCTTGACTATAACCTCTTGTTATGACGGAGTTGGACTTATGCTATGCAACCTGTGGTTGCTACATTTTTCCGATTCTTGTTGTTTCCACACGAGGGCCAAATAGTGACCATCGATCAACTGTCTTTCTCCAGACCTGACCCAGCTTTGGGGGCATCCACGGTCCCCATGATTGATAATCCTCAACCAGGTGTCATTAACGTAGGAGTTGGTTTGTGCCCATCCTTGATGGGTACCTTCGATTACCCACCTCCTCATGACGATGTCAAATTTATATCTGATCACCACAAGGTTGAGATTTTTCAAGTTTCATCATTCTGCACGACTTACTTTGAGAATCCTTGGATTCTTCCTTCCCCATCAACCACAATGGATGATATAGGGAACCCCGACATGTCCATGCCCTTGTCTGTCGCTGAGGTAGTGTACTCTTTTGTCCAGCAAGCTTCAGCTAACCCTGATCTGAATCCTGCAGAAGAGTTAGATCCACTTCTAGAGTCTATTTGGGCTCAGGGTTCTCTCGCCAGAGTCGATTCGTTAGACTTAGTATTGCCTTCTGACGAAGCAATAATCGAAGCAATGACTAGTCCTGGAAAACCTTGGGAAGATCTTCATCACAGATCATACTTTCTCCCAGAGTTAAGCCAAATCAAAGCAGGAGAATTCACTGTTACCATGATGGGAGATCAACCATGTCCTATTAATCTCTTAGCTACACAATAAATTTATGCTGAGGGGAATATGGTGACTATCGCTGAATCTATACCCATCAACATCTTCCAAAACCCTGGTGTCGTGGATAATGTCTTTGTTGGAGCGGATTGCTCCCCTGAAGAGATTCAAATTTACACGAATCTTTTCAAAGAATTCCACAACATTTTTTCCTGGTCTTATGAGGAAATGCCACGTATCGATCCGAAAATAGTTGAACATGAAATCACAACGTATCCTGATGCCAAGCCTATTCGACAAAAACTTCATCCAGTCAATCCTAAGAAAGAAACAACCATCAAGGTTGAGGTTGAGAAATTGCTAAAGGCAGGTTTTGTTTATCCTATCCATTTGACTCAATGGGTGTCAAACCCTATGCCGGTCAATAAAAAACAAGGCACGATTCGTGTATGTATTGATTTCCATGATTTGAACAAGGCATGTCCCAAAGATAATTTTCCAACACCATTCATTGACCAGATCATTGATGAATGTGCCAGTTGTGAAGCCTTTTCGTTCATGGATGGTTTTTCGGGATATAATCAAATCCAAATCAAACTTGAAGACCAACACAAAACATAATTCATTTGTCCATGGGGTACATTTGCATATCGTAAGATGCCTTTCGGCCTTAAAAATGCTGGAGCCACATTCCAGCGGGCCATGTCTTTTTCTTTTCATGACCTCAAACATATAGTCGAGGCCTATCTAGATGATTTAGCATCATGCAAGCGAACGAATCATCCCACGCACCTTAGACTAATCTTCGAACACTGTCGCTACTTCAGGATTCGCTTGAATCCAAGCAAGTGCAGCTTTTGCGTAATGTTAGGACATTTGTTAGGTTTCATCGTATCAACAATAGGGATCATGGCCAATCCTCTTAAGGTGGAGGCAATAATCCAGTTCCCCCCCCCCCCCCATGCACAATCTTACAACTTCAGAGTCTAGAAGGCAAGGCAAACTTCTTACGACGCTTCATCGCCAACTATGCTGAAATCACCAAGGGATTTATGCATTTACTAAAGAAAGACGTTCCTTTCTTTTGGGATGAAGCCACTCAATGCTCTTTCGACGCATTAAAACATGCCCTCACAACCGCACCTCTGCTACATCCACCTAACTATAAAAAAAAATTCTTATTATATCTAGCTACCGTAGAGTCAACCATAGGCATGGTTTTAGTTCAGGAAGACGATTCATTTTCAGAGTACGTGATCTATTACCTGAGCTGAGGCCTCGTAGGACCAAAACTCAATTATTCTCATATCAAAAAACTAGAGTTGGCAACAGTTCATGCTGTTCAACGGTTTCGTCACTATGTTCTGTTTCGCAAGACCACCGTCATTGCTGTCGTGAATCCATTCCAGTACAAGTTGACACGACGAGTTATAGGTGGAAAAATCAGTAGATGGATAGTCATCCTCCAATAATTTGACTTAGACTTCATTTCAGCAAAGTCCAAGAAGTCATTGGTCTTCGCAGAGCTTATTTTAGAACTTCCGGTTGAGTCAGGCAACGTCGTGCCTGAGGAATCACCTATCCTGGGGGATATGTTTTTGATTGCATCTTCAGACCCCTGGTATGGAGATATACTTATCTATCTCCAGACTTTGAAGTTCCCCACCTCTGCTTCTCATGACGAGCGTCGACGGATACGTCATCAGGCTAAGAGTTATCTCATACTCGATGATACATTGTATTGGAGAGGTGTAGACTGCATCTTGCATCGATGTCTCACTCATGAGGAGACCATCATAGTGCTCAACGATTTCCATACTGGAGCTTGTGGCAATCATTTATCTGGGTTGGAAATAGCCCAAAATATTTTACGAGCAGGTTACTTCTCGCCGACACTTATCAAATATTGTATCGAATCGGTCAAGAAGTGTCATCCATGCCAAATACTCTCTCAAAAGATGAGGGCACATCCCGCTCCTATGTTTCCTATCATCATAGTTGGGCCCTTCACTAAGTGGAGGATTGATTACACTACATGCAACCCCCCATCAGCAAGGGGGAACCGCTATATCATTGTAGCTGTCGACTACTTCACTAAGTGGGTCGAAGCTATTCCAATGTTTAAAGATTATGGAGAGACTACAACTCTCTTCTTATTCAACCATATCATAGCAAGGTTCGACATCCCGAGAGATATTGTCACTGACCATGGAAGTCAATTTCAGAACCAAATGATGACCGAATTAACATCAAAGCTTGGGTTACGGCAGGAACATTCATCACCTTACTACCCCCAAGCCAATGGGCAGGTGGAAGCTGTAAACAAAACTCTTAAGACTATTCTACAACGAACTATCAACTCAGCCAAGTCAAATTGGCATTTGATGTTATACTCGGCATTATGGGATTACTGAACATCTGTTAAGACTGCAACCAGTTTCTCACCTTTTCAACTCATTTACGGGCTAGAGGTAGTCTTGCCCATCGAATGTCAAATCCCATCTCTGAAATTGGTAGTACAGTTATTACCAGACACTTCTCCACTTGAAGAATGGCTAGTACACCTTCAACAACTCGATGAGCAGCATCGCTATGCGGCACTAGACAACAAGGCTCACAAACATAAGGTCAAGTGTCAATATGATAGGTCCGTTCGTCCTCGGATTTTCTCTGAAGGCGACCTTTTCCTGGTTTATGAAAAAGACAAGGACCCCCTGGGGGCAGGAAAGTTAAAACCCATGTGGTTCGGACCCTTCATTATAAAAGAGGTATTAAAAAAGGGCGCTTATTGTTTGGTTGATTTTGAAGGGAATGCTTTGGCGGAGCCTAGAAATGGGCTCTACCTCAAGAATTATTACTCATAGATAGGTCACTGTGGGTAACGTTTTGTAACATATGTATAGTCTTTGTACTATTACTTTTTAAGTGTTATGGACGTGTCATTGATGTTATCTTTCGTCAATATGGCAGATGTCAAGTGAGTTTGAGGTGTTCATTGGGTATGCAGACGGTGCTAGTCGACACACACAGAGGCTTGCCTCTGCAGCTTGGGTAATCTTTACACCACAGGGTTAGTTGTTATCTTCCAGAGGTACATGCTTAGGTGACACCACAAATAATGTCGTCGAGTATAGTGCAGTTATTGAGTCGCTTCGTGATGCCTTGTCATTGGGTATCTCTCATCTCCGGGTCTATATCGACGCTCAACTGGTTGTGTCGCAGCTAAACAGAGTATACTGGGTTCATGATCCAACTTTACACCGACGATTCCTTAGGGTACGTCTCTTAGAATGAAACTTTGATTATATTACATATTTTCATGTTCCTAGGAGATTAAACCAAATTACAGATACTCTAGCTAAT
>ML778009.1:2355501-2371159 GCA_009831015.1 Picea engelmannii
AAAAAGAATACTTTTCCCGTCCCAATGCATGAATTGTCTATGGTTTGATTAATTTATGCTAGATTTCTAACCCTTGAGTATAGAAGTAGCATGCATGCATAGTTGTTGTTTGTCTTGAGTGCAGGTCATCTGTGGAAGGAGCAATGAAAGAAAGTAATCGAAGAGCAACGACGGATCTACATCGAACGCCGGTAATAAGGTTGGTGGTCCTTTTCCATGCATTTACTGTGAAAAAGGGGTTTAAATCTTGGGTTGTAGGTAAAAAAGTAGTTTCTTTTCAATCAAAATCTGCATGCAAGTCTGACCCTAGTTTGCTAGTCCATAGGGTGTTTTTCCCAACAATAGAAGATCAATCATGATCTTCAAATAAGGAATTCTACATTCAACTGATACGACTGCTTCCACTCTATGAATGAGTTGGAAAGGAGAGAATCCGATGGTAGTCCTAAACAAGGTTTAGTATGCCCATAATGCTAGATAAAGCATGAAATGAAAATTCAATTTGCTCTTATTGAAATTTCACTAAATTATGATCTTTAGAGACTTATTTACGACCTCCACTTGACCATTCACTTGCAGATAATATAGAGACAAATGTTCTTGGTTAAGTCCTAATGTAGATGCTAGTTCCAACATCATCCAGTTCTGAAAGTGACTTCCGTGATCAATGATAATATCTCTTGGAACTCCAAACCTGGTTATAAACTGATTGAATAGAAACAACGATGTTGTCTCATCGTAATTAGTGAAAGTAGGCATGTCCTCTACCCATTTTTTAAATTAGTCGATGACCAAAATGATATAGCGATTCCCCCTAGCTGAAGGTGGATGACATATAGTAAAATTAATCACCCACTTCGTAAAGGACCAATGGCGATGATAGGAAATAATGAAGCAAGCTGCATGCACATGTTCCAAGAAACTATCTGACAAGGATGAAATATTTTTACCGACTCAACACAATCTTTAAACATTGTCTTCCAAAAGTACCCGACACTCAATATTTTTTGGGTTGTAGCCAACCCAGATAAATGACCCCCACATTCTCCATTGTGGAAATCATTAAGCACAGACTTCACTTCTTTGTGAGTCAAGCAACAATGAAGAATTGAATTGACCCCACAATGATACAGAGTGTCACCAATAATGAGTAAGTTATTTTCCTGATGGTGAATTTGACACCGATCATAATGATGCAACGCAAACTTTAGAGTTTGTAGATATATTAGGATATCCCCATACCAAGGATCATTGGAAGCGATAAGGAACAAATTATTGTTCGGAAACGAGTCCGTAATAATGGTTTCCTCATCCTCTCAAGAAAAATTTGACATTAGTTCGGAAAAAACTGATGAATTTTTGGACTTATCGAACACACAGTCCAAATCAAATTCTTGTAGAATGACAATCCATTTATTTTATTTTCCCCCAATTATACAACCTGTGAGGACATATTGAAACGAATTGACGTTTTCGACCACAATGTTATTCCATAAAAAAATATACTATCACAGTCTCTGGACAATGTGAAATGATGCCAAAGCCATTTTCTCAATGTGTGGATACCTTAGCTCAGGCCCAATCAAAGCACGAATGAGATACTATATGACATTTTCTTTCATTCTATCATCTTCTTGAACTAATACCATGCCGACTGTGGATTCCACTACTGCGATATACAAGAAGAAATCCCTGTCATAGTCCATAGGACTTATTAGAGGGATACATAAGTGCATCGAAGTATCGTTGCGCGAACTCATCCCAAATGAAAGGGACGCCTTTTTTCAACAAGTGCATAAAGTCCTTGGTGATATCGACATAGTTTTCTATAAACCATCAAATGAAATTATCCTTTCCTTGAAGACTTTGTAACTGATGAATGTTAAGTGGGGGAGGAAACTCAAATATTTCTTCAACCTTGAAAGGATGAACCATGATCCCCTTGTTGGAAACAATAAATCCCAAAAGATGCCCCAAAATGATTCAAAAGATGCATTTGTTCAGATTCAACTTAATGTGGTAATACTGACCTCTTTCAAATATAATCCTAAGATGCATTGGATGATCCACCCTCTTGCAAGAGTGAGTGGGAGATTTACCATGTATGATTCAAATGTGTTCTTGAAACTGTGGAAAGTGAATGACATGGCTTGCTAAAAGGTAGATCTTGTTGGATATATTTTCATTGATATGTTTTCATTGATGTCGATAGTCGAATATCATTGTGATGTGATGATGAGTTTTTATGATGAATTTTCATTGATGATAAAAATGGTGCAGAAGAATGTTATTAAAAGCTTAGAATAAATAGTGATGAACAAATAAGAAGGAAGAACATTAATTGAAGCTTAGAAGAGAAGATGCACATGATCTGGTCGATAAGGAATCAGACTAGATCATGACCATTGAAGGATGAATTCAGTAGAATGCTACAACAATCGTCAGATATGAGAACTGTAGAGAAGGACCGTTGGATCAACACCTGATTAAGTCCTGACCATTAAATAAAAAAAAGTAAGATCTACGGTGGAGATAAATTGTAGATATTGGAGGTAAAACTAACATCCGTGCATGTTTAACCTTGCAATCCTGCTAAACCATCGATGATCCAGGGGATCAAATTTTGCTCAAAAATGAAAGTTCTTAGAATCGCTTCAAAACAAACATGTACATAGACCTCGTCCTTACGAACCCAATGCAACTTTAATGGTCTCAAATGGACATCGTATGAGAAATATATCACGTTCTGTTCATTTTGCCAAACATGCAAAATTTTGTTGACTGTGCAGTCCGTACAATCCATACAGTGCTGACGTGGAAGCTGACCATACAGGCCGTACAGACATACAATGATCTGGAAGAGGAGTTTCCATGATTACTAGGTAGGTTTTGGCAGACACATGGATGTGTTCGATCATGACACATGTCATATTGAGGGAAAGTGTTATGGTGCCACGTGGCCCAGTCGTGGGATACCATGTGGCAATCCTCCATTGGTTTGCAGTGGTAAAAATTTGTGACTCCACAAAAGTTGAACCTGCAACCTCCAGGAATGGGGGAGTGACTTGGTAGGTCCAGGCTACCATTCCACCCACGATGTTTCTTACCATGTAAGGTCTGATTTAATTATTTGAATTGAATCAAATATTTGGGTGGTGGAGTAAAGGGCTGAGGCTTAGCCCTAGCCCATGACACATTCGATATACCACATAATTGTTTCATATGACCTCCATTCAAAAAATTTCATGCACATAGTTGTAAGGCTTATCCCTGGTCCTTTTTAATATCCCCAATGCATATCCAATGTAACTGTAACATGTCCACTGCCATAACTTTTGGTGCATGGACGAACCACTCTATAAGTTTTAGACCTCAGTTATATGCTTTACCATACAATCATGCGGAAGTATGTGAAACCAACACCATCCATGGGATTATGGTGCCACGTACCGAGCCAATTGTCAAAACCACAACATTTATTTGCAATGGGGGCTGGATTAGGCGCTGGGACATGGCAACATGCCCCCCATGCAACCAACACCTCTGCCCAAAGGAGCGCTAATCCTGTTAACAGTTCGATAGATTTCCTCTATTTGATGGATGTGCGTGTGTGTTGGGTTTTAGGCCTAGTAACGTTGCATGAGCCAGGTTGGTGATTCAAAGGTGTGTTTTGGTGAGAAGGTAAAATAATATTGAAGGGGGAAAATTCTAGGAGGTGTAACTTCTTCATTTTTTCTCTAAACCAGGTGCCGAAAAATCCTAGCTAGGGGTTTTTGGATGTTTGAAGCCATTGGAGCCATCTATTTTTTATTCTGAGCACTATAAGTGAAATTTTTAAGCATAATGAAAATGATCGAAGGGAAGCTGGACCAGGAGATGTAGCCTAAGAGAGGGATGAACTCCTTTATCATTTTCTGTGTTATGTGTTCATTTTTTGTTTTTTTTATCAGTCTGATATGATGCTCCCATTTAAGTGAAACTCATTGAACTTATGTGTTAGTAACTTGATCCAATTACCTAAAAACATACCATATATATACTTTCAATTTAAAGAGATAAGTCTTCTTCATTTTAAATATCTATTGGAAACATATTCATTCCATTTTCATATTAGTTGGTATCAAAGCTTTGGTTTTTGAAGGCTTGATTGTTTGCAAGTTGTTTTTATTTTTTTGATGCTTACAAGGTTGAAGCTCACAAGAGGAGAAGGTCAACTTGTAGAGCCAAGTTCTCAACTGTCAAGAAGGAGAACTATTAAATCACCTCAAGATTCAAGGAGATATTCACCAATCATGGCTCATGAGGAGAGTCATGGAACCCTTTCTTTAGAAGAGGAAACTTTTAGGAAAGATATATTTGATATGGCTGAAAAATTGAAAGTGTTATTTGATGAAAGGAATGAAAGATTGCAAGGTGAAAGCTCCAAAACTCCAAAGGGAAATGGAGACAATGGTGATAACACTACAAAGGGAAATGGAGGGAGTGGTTATTCTCCACCTCCTTCACCTCCATATTTCACCTCTTCCACCATTTCAAAACCACCTCCAAATTCTCCAAAAGGACATGGTAAAACTCCTTTACAAGATCCTTTGCTTAACCTTGATATTAAGTTTGAATTGCCTATGTACAATGGAGAGGTAAATGCTGAGAAATTAGATAATTGGATTCGTTAGATTGAAGTGTATTTTAGGATACAAATAATCACATATGATGAAACTAATATTCAACTTGCTTATTTAATATTGGACAATGAAACACTCATTTGTTGAGAATCCAAAACTCAAGAGGACACGGAAAAACATGGTAAAGTTTTATCCTCTTGGAATTATTTTATTGTTGCAATTAAAAGGAAATTTTATCCATTAGCATACATGAAGAAAGCTATTAAGGATTGGAAAAAATTTAGGCAAGCTAAAGGGAAAGATGTGCAAAGTTTCACTCAAGAATTTAGGAGAAGAGATTTGGTTTTGGGTGTAGATTTGTCTTCACATGATACTTTTCTCAAATACATTGGAAGTTTGCATAGCTACTTGAGACATACAATAATTATGTTTAATACTTCAATTATATATGAAGTATGTGTGCAGGGTACTCATTTAGAGTCAAGAGGAAGGAATTAACCTCAATAAGGAAACAATAAGTCTTTTAATGGAGAAAAGGTAAAGAGGAAGTTTGAAGGAAATTGAAAGAAAAATGCTTCAGTAAATAAAGAGAGGGAGAAAATCTCTTGTAAACATTGCTCAAAGGATAGCCATGATGAAGACCATTGTTGGAAACTTCATCTTGAAAAGAGACCGAAAAATTTCAACAACAAAGAGAAACCAAACATTGCTCCAACTACACAACAATATTTAGGATCTGATTCAGAAGATGACACAAAAATCACAGCCATGGGTTTACAAGGTAAGAATTCTATTGCAAGTACTAGTTCTTCAAATTATTCCATCAATGAAACTCAACATGAAAAAGAAAGGATAGTGATTTTCCACATAAGGGTAATTTCAAAACATACCAAGATAGATACTCTTTTTGATACATGATCACAAGAAAACCTTATTTCTGAAGACATTGTCAAGAAACTATATTTGGAAACTACTCCTCATCCTAAACCATACCCTTTAGGTACAATATGTGAAAATGCCAAATTGCATGTGACAAGAAGGTCTAAACTCATATTTTCCATCACTGTAAACTATATAGATGAGGTAGAGCTTGATGTTATTCCATTGGATGTTTGTGGTATTGTGTTTGGAATCCCATACTTATATTATAGGAGAGAAAATTTTCATCGTCATGAGAACAAGTATCATTTGTTTAAAAATGGAGTTGAGTACATTGTTAGAGAACATACAAAGAAGATGAATTTGTCACTTACAAATGCTTGACAAATGAAAAGACTAGTCAATTCTAGTAAGAACCTTGTACTTTTGATGACTAAACCCAAAGACAATGATGAAGAACAAGTTCTAAAAGGATGTGATGCAAAGTTACAACCTTATTTGTATGAGGTTGTTAACTAGAATGTTGAGATGTTTCAGGAACCAAGGGGATTGCCTCCTAGAAGGGGTATCCAACAAGAGATTCTATTGCAGCAAGGAGGTCCTCTTCCAAAAATTGACATGTGAAGGATGTTAGACATGGAGAATGTTGAAATCATTAAACAAGCTCAAGATTTTCTTGAAAAAAGGGTCATCAAACCAAGCACTTCACCATGCAGGTCACCAATTGGTTTGGTACCAAAGAAATAATGTATATGGCATATGTGGGTAGATTTCAGATCCTTGAACAAGACTACATATATGGTTGTTGAATGAGACACATGGAAGAAATATTTGAAAGAAAAGCAAGATCCATTGCATGCCTTGGCAAGTTATGTTTTCCACTTGGCGATAAGGTATAAGAAATACTTTTATGATAAGGTTGTTAATATGATTACTAGGCCTGTTGTTAGTTCTTTAGTTGTTTTCAAGCATAATTCTATCATGCATAAGAGCTATTTAGAACAATATGCTTTAGGTGTTGATGGAAAAAATGTTTATGCAACTTTTGGTCGTGCTAAGCAAATTGAGGAATTGGATTCCTATGTGCATGGTAAACTTTTGTATCTTGGCAAGCTATGTTTTTCACAGGGTGAAAGAGTCAACATGATAAGGGAAGCACATCCTTCTCTTATTGCTGGCCATTTTGGTGTAGGCAAGATGGTGGATAGATTGCAATGAAAGAATCCTAAGTTTTTGGATGAGCATCTACATTAATTTCAACATGTTTATAACCATGAAAATAATTTCATTGAACCAGTTTAGTTTGTGCATCAAATCATTCAAGAACAATTGAGAAAGAGCCAGGCCAGGTACACAACAAGGCATGACAAGTTTCATATTGGTCTCAAATGCACCAATCCAAGAAAGGTTGGATGGATTGATATTGTAAGGGTGAGGTAACTGTACCCTCATCTACAAATTGACTAAAAGTAGTCTTTTGGAGGTCCAAAATCTTCCCAATGGGGAGGTGTGATCCAGGGGATCAATTTTTGCTCAAAAATAGAAGTGCTCATAATCGCTTCAAAATGGTCGTGTGCATAGAAATCATCATTAAGAACTCAAAACAACTTGAAAGGGCACAAATGAACATCGTATGGTTAAGATATTGCCTTCTGTTCATTTTTCCAAACATGCAAAATTTTGTTGAATGTGCAGTCTATACAGTGCTAATGTGGAAATTGATCATACAGACCGTATGACCATATAATGACGTGGTAGAGGAGTTGACATGCTGACTGGGCAGGTGTTGGTAGAACGGTGGACGTGTTCGGTGGTGACACATGTTAGGTTGAGGGCAAGTGGTATGGTGCCACGTGGCCCAATCATGGGCTGCCATGTAGAACCCCTCCATTGGTTTGTAGTGGCAAAAGTTTGTGACTCCACAAGAGTTGAACTCATGAACTCTGTGCGTTGGGGAGTGAATTGGTAGGGCCAGGATACCAGCCAACCCACAGTTTTTCTTACCATGTAAGGTCCGATTTAATTATTTGAATTGAATCAAATATTTGGGTGGCAGAGTGAAGGGTTGGGGCCTAGCCCCATCCCCCGACACATTGCATATACCACATAGCCATTTCATATGACCTCCATTCAAAATTTGGCATGCAGATAGTTGTAAGGTTTTTCCCCAGTCCTTTGTAATATACCCAATGCATATACAATGTAACCGTAGCATGTCCACTGCCATAAATTTTGGTGCATGGACGGACCACTCCATAAGTTTTAGACCTCAATTATCTGGTTTACCATACAACCATGCTGCAAGGTTTTCAACTAACACCAACCAATGGGCATATGGCACCATGCACCAAACCACTTGTCAACACCACAACATTTCTTTGCAACATGGGTCGGATTAGGTGTTGGGACGTCACCACATGCCCCCCATGCAACTAACACCTCCACCCAAGGGGGAACTAATCCCATTAACAGTTCAACAAATTTCTCTGATTTGCAGGATGCACATGTGTGCTGGGTTTTAGGCCCAATAACAATGTGGGAGCGAGGTTGGTGATTCACAGGTGCATTTTGGCGAGCAGGTACAGTAAGCTTGAAGGGGAAAACTTCCAGAAGGTGTAACTTCTTCATGTTTTGGCCAAACTAGGTGCCGAGAAAGCCCAAATAGGGGTTTTTATACATTATGAAGCCATTGGAGCCATATATTTTGTATTCTGAGAATTTTAAGAGAAATTTTGAATCATAATTAAAATCATCGAAGGGAAGTTGGACTAGAAGATGTAGCCCAAGAGAGGTGTGAACTCCTTTATCATTTGATGTGTTATGTGTTGATTTTTGATGGTTTTTATCAGTCTGATATGCAACTCCTATTTAAGTAAAACTCATTGAACTTATGTGTTAGTAACTTGATCCAATTACCCAAACACATACCATTTATACACTTGCAATTTAAAGAGATATGTCTTCTTCATTTTAAAGATCTATTGGAAATATTTTCATTCCATTTTCAGATCAGTTGATCTGTAGATTTGATAAGATCAATGGTTGGCATAAGTTCCACTACCAAGAAGCAGTTTCCATTATGGAAATTGATGATGGTCTTAAACATCATGCTATTTGGGACTCCACAATCAACCCTGATTGTTGATCTACTCTAGTATGAATCACAACCCTTAGATAAAGAAAAATGGAAGGACAATGTAATGTGTACTAAACAACCGAAAAAAAGAAGTCATTGTAGTATCATGACTTATTCAGTAGGTAACCACTCCAAAGGGATTGAACTACCTCAATGTTCTAGTAACCCAGATTCTTGGTGAGTCGAAGTTCGGAAGTAATATCTAACCATTCGTCAAGAAGGAAGATTCACGGTCGAGATCCTAAAAAGTGCACAATGAGAAGACCATTAACAAAATTCATTTTTGAGGTTGCAAGGACCATCCACTCAACTGCAGATAAAATATTGACCATCCGATCTACTTCGATGAAATGCACTCTAGAGGGATTGAACCTCTTAGAGTTCAAGTAGCCCGGAGCCACGAAGTCATGAATGACCAAAATGAATCTGGAACATTGATATAAGAATTGATCACAGTCATTGGATCAAGTATTCGAATGAACCTACGACCATCAACACATCAGGAGATCCATGTCATCAATACCACATCAACAAGGACATGTGGCCCAATTAGATGGTGACAAGTGTCTAGGTTTAGACAACACTTTAGGTTACATAAATCACAAATCTAGGTGACACATGGAAGCCACTCAGCCAACACCACATTAGCTATGATGTCAACAAGTTGTGTCACTTCGAGAGTATGTCCTTTAGGGGAAAGTAGCATACAAAAACAACAACTGCCTGAAGCACGGAAGTGCGAAGTCACGAACTAATGACGGTCGTTGATCTAATATCCTCTGTAGTCTCACATGACCTTTGGATCAAAATTTAGTGAAAATATATGTAATCACTCCCATGTTGACCACTTCGGTGCTGACCAACTACAAAGGAAATTGAAGTAGAAATTAACTGGACCTCCGAAGCCCCGGAGTCCCTAAGTCCCGAAGTAAATAGTGGCCATCCATATCAACCTTGTATTAAGTCATGACCTCTATATTAAGAAGTAAAAGGATAAGTAAGCATTGGATCTAGACCATTTATTTGGGTCCAGGAATCATGCCAACCATCAGATCAACCCTTGTGAGAGGTAACCACTTCGGGGAGTTGAAACTCTAGAAGATTGGATGAGAGAGAAAACACATGAAGGTCGAAGTTCAAAGGACTAGGTTTCAGCCCCTGATCATGGGTTACGAACACATAAAGATGTGAAGAACTGGGAACATCGCTTAAATTAATAAGCCCATGGTTTTTCCCATATGGTCACATGTAAATGGTTTGAAGGAAGCACCTCCGCAGAATTCAATTTCTACAATATTTGCAAAGACATGGAATCGAGTTAAAAATGAAATCGATCCATATTTATGATCGATTTATGAAAAACACTCTCACTAAATAAAAAAACCTTCACGATAATGTTTGAATAATATTATATATTATTTTTATTTTAAAATGAAGAGGTGTGATGGTCCAAAGAAAGGGACACAATGCTTCATAAATCACACCAGTTGGAAGATTATATAAACGAGAAAGAACAGTGAGAAGAAAGTGTCTCTATAGTCCAGATCAGAAGATCAAAATAGAAGCATAATCCAAGAATAAGAACTGGTGATTCTTATCAAGTGAGGGTAGAAGGGAGGAACACAAAAGGATTCATATCCTTTACTAAGTAAGTGTAATTTAAGGGAGTTGGTGCTTTCTGGGGTTGGTTCCCTAAATACAAGGGAGTTGGTGCTTCCTAGGGTTTTGTTCCCTAAATACAAGGGATTTGGTGCTTCCCGTGTTGGTTCCCTAAAAAACAAGGGAGTTGGTGCTTCCTAGGGTTGGTGCCCTAAAGAAGGGGATTTATATCTCCTAGAGTTGGTTCTCTAAAAATGATTGGTGTCCTTCACTATTCTTCATAAAATCCTTGAAATTCCTATTAATTATATTTATATAATTGATTTTACAAACAATTCCATTGTTGATCTATTGTGGTAATTAACAAAATATAAAATTAACTGCTAATTGTTGAAAAAGGGTAATATTGATTCACCCCCACTCTCAGTATTCCAACAATTTGTATTAGAGAAGGTGCCTTCAACACAGTCTAAGAACTAGAAGGTAGATCATGAAGATGGATCAACAAGAGGGAATGTATAACAAAAAAGAACCATTTTTCAATGGAGGTGGTTATGTTCTATGGAAAATAAGAATGGAAAACTTCTTGTTGGCTCTTGGTTTTGATATCTGGTAATCTATTGTAGATGGTTACACCACACCAACTACTCCACCCAAATATGTTGCAGGAAAGAAAATATTCAATGAAAACTCAAGAGAAGTTAATGCAATTATAGGAGGATTGACAAATTCTATATGTGTGAAGGTTATTCATTGTATTATAAGTCAACTAAAGAATTCAAGGACAAATTGGAGGTTGTATATGAAGGAGATAGAAAACTTAGGGAAGACAAACTAAAGAACAAATCACAGTTGATCAACTTCATGAAATTTTTATAGCATATTATATGAGAACAAGGAACAAAAAACCATGAAAAAGAGAAACAACCTTTAAAGCATCTAAAAAAAAGATGGGGAAGTAGCAAAACACCAATGACAAATTATCAGATATATTTGATGAAGAAACTACCAACTTCATAAAGAAACTCAAGAAAGGTACTAGAAAATACAAATGAAAGATTCCTCTAATATGTTTCAACTGTGGAAAAATTGGACACTTTGCCAATAAATGTCCTCATCCTAAGAAAGAGGAAAGTGATGATGAAAGAACCTTCAAATATCAAAGGAAAAATAAAACTAATGATAAAAAGAAGTTCTACAAGAGAAATAAAACATTCTTTACCCAAGAAGACAATAGTTCATCAGAGGAAAATGAAGAAGAGGAGCCAGAAGTTCTATTTATGGGAATAAAAACCTAAGATGATAGTCATTCAGAAGATGAAGAGGAAGTGAACTTCGAAGAAGAATTCCTTCGTGTAATTGAAGAGCTGATAAAAACTAAAGAACAAAACAAGTTGCAAAGGGAAGAGCTTCTAGAGATTGAAGAAGCTACTAAATCAAGAAATAAGGAAGTTTCCAAAAACATCAGTGAGTCAAAACAATTGATTATTTAGTTAAAAAATCAACTCCAAGAGACCCAAATAAAAAAACAAATATTGAATAAAGAACTCAATGAAAAACAACAAATGTGTAAGGTATTGGAGAATGAAATAGTTCAACTAAAAGGGAAACTAGAAAAATAAGATATTAAGTCTAAATTTAAAAAAAAAACTCAAAAATATTGAATAACATTCTTAGCAGTTAGAGATCATAAAATGATAGGAAAAGAATAGGATATGACCACTCTACAAAACAAGAAAATGAGAAAATCAGCCATGTAGATGTTCTTAAGAAACCCATAAATAGAAAAGAAAAGAAAACAAGAACAATAACATTTGAAACTATCCTAAATAAACATAAATCTGCACCTTCTACTAATGAAAAAGATAACAAAAAGAATAGAATCATCATAAGGAATCCCTCTAACATAAATAAATATATCTTCCTAGGTTATTGTTATTCCTGCAAAAATTTTGGACATAAAGCAATACACTGTAAATCTTATAGAGAGTTCAATCTAAGGAATGTTGAAAGATATGGATATAATAAAGATAATGAAAAAAGAAGAAAATATAACTCCTTCTCTCCCTTTCAATACTACAATGTTGAATGTTACAAATCCAACAACTATTGTCATAAAGCTAGTGAATGTAGATTGCCAAAATATGATAAAAGGATAAATATCCCCAATAATCAAAATGTATGAAAGAAAAAGAAAACAGAGTGCAATGTAGCCTTATATGAAAGAAATCAAGGATGTCAGTGGTATATAGAAAATGGATTTTCCAAACACATGACTAGATATCAAAGTAAATTTCTCAAGTTAAATAAGAAAGGAAAAGGAAAAGGAAAAGTAACTTTTGGAGATAACATGTCAGCCAAGATACTAGGAAAAGGCACTGTTAGTTTAGGAAATAATAAAACCAAAGTAGAAGATGTACTTCTGGTATAAAATATCAAACATAATCTCCTAAGTGTAAGTCAGACATGTGATTAGGGTCACATACTCACTTTTGATCCTCATAAATGTGAGATTAGAAAAATAGACACTATAAAGCTAGTGGCAGTTGCACCAAGAACATCTAACAATGTGTACATCCTTAATATAGATGAAGACGAAAAATGTTGTTTAATCCTGTAACGACCCTTGATTATTAAGCATAATTAATTTAATAATAATCCTAAAAGATTAGCTAAACTGTATTTATATCTTAAAATAACATTTCTAATAGGATATTATTAAATAGTGTTCATGAGGGTTAATGATTGATTTAATTATTAATTAATTCATTAATTAATTAAGTATTAAATTAATGGTTAATAACAAAAATATAATACTAATTTAAGTTACGTTCCCGTAATGGGATAAGGCATTTAATAATGGGATAAGGTCTTTAAGAATGGGATAAGGTATTAGGTGGGGGAGTTAATGCAGGGAAGGCGGTGAAGGAGGAATAAGGGGGGGAAATGGAGTTGAGAGGGGATGCATTCGAGGAGAGGGGAGAAAGGATTTTGGGGGAGCTTGAGCATTGACAGAGTGGAATTTACAGTGCACCGGGGGGCTACTGGAGGTTTTGGGCTCGGAGGGCTAGGATATCCGTGGATATCCTAGGGCTAGGCGCTACTAGTCGGCAGGGAGGTTGGTTTTGGGGTGGTGTCCTAAAGAAGCAAGCGACAGCATCAAAGGAAGCAAGCGACAACATCAGGTTCAGGTTAGAGTTACAAATTATTTTGAAGTAAATGGTTATTAAATTTTGTTACTATGAAAAATTAGATTTCGAATATGCTAGATGAAGTAATTATTAAATTTTACTGTGGTGTTCTAATTTAATGGTTGTTATAATTAATTTAGAGCCATTACATCTGGTATCAGAGCTAGATTCGAACACTAGAAGCAAAAGGGCTATGAACCATGCTTGTGTTGTGTATTTATTTAGTTAAATTGTTCTTAACCTGTTATATAGAAACCATGATGTTGCACATAGAAACCTATTATGCCATGTTATGATATAAACACGAGACTTGCAACTAGAAAGCCAGTTTCCCCATTTTCAATATGATTTTGGCGATGTTAGTGTATTCACGAGTTTCCTCTCTCAAAATAAATACAAAACTCATAGAATCCGCCTCTGTGCGTCTTATTTTGATTGCGAGCAACTGAGGATAGAAATTGAAGGACGAATAGAAACCGAAGGACGAATAGGTGTTGCGGTTATTTCCCCTCTTTCCTGCAAAACAAAAAAAAATCAATTTAATAGAACAGTTAGCAGAATCCTTATATTTATAGTTAAAATAAAATAAAAAAATTTCAATCAAATAACCTAAGAAAAAATATTTTTACTACAGAACTATGCAAATTCAATGGCTAAGTTCTTGACATTGAGCATCTAAAACGCTGGCAAATATTTTAAAAAAAAAATCGACGGATAACATATTAAGTTTTTGGCAAAAGTTCTTTGGCCAATGGAAACAAATAGAAAATAAAATGTTCTCTTACATAGAGTCCCTGTGTGTGCTACACTAACTGTGATATATCGTGACAGAGTTCAAAACTTATGAGAAAATTAGAAAAACCTAAATCTTAACCTACTTTTTAATTTGAGTCAAAAAAAAAAGTTCAAGCGATAAAAGACAGGGTGAGCAAGACACAGAAGCTGTCAAAACTTCTATAGTATTTCCAGACTCTATATTAGAACAAGAAAACGACATTCTAGGAAACCGATAATTAATATTCATCTCATTAACCGGTAACTATGTCTGTTTTTCATTTTTTTTCCGGAGTAAATTCATTGTTCTGATTAATTAACCCTTAAATTTATATAACACTCTGACAAACCATACATGCCTTCATACCTTTCACTGGCCATCGACCACGGGTTTTCCAAAAAGTTTCATTAGGTGCTTAGCTAGCAGTAGCAGATTATCTGGTTTAATCAGTTGAACTCGGAGAGATTGCTGCATAACCTGTGCGCGTTGAAGCACCTGTTATTGACGATATTAATCAGTAGGGTTTCAGAGTTGGATGTCTTGAATTCGAGGGGGCTTGGTCTTCTGAAATGTTCCTCGATTTCTGGAGTGATCTGATTGGATTCACCTTGTGCTCGATCTCGCCCTAATAACTGGTGGAATTATTTCCATCAGTCATTTGTCGAATGGATCCAGTTCCATATCCAAAGCCAGTTGAGAAGAATTCGTGTTCTAGAAACCGCGCAGAATTCGTCGGCCGCAGCTGAGCAAATATAAAACCACTCGCAAATTGGCCGAAACCAGGTGAAATTGTGAAATGAGAATGGGAAGTGTAACATCAAAGGCTTCGAGGGCAGTTTCGAACTACCAGAAGAAAAATATGTGAACGTAAAACCAGAGATGGGGTCACTGCAGAGCCAACATAAAACTGTCAAATATCACCAGTTACAAACAACACATAAACCACACAAAACCCAGCGAAAGCGCCAATTCCAACGACTCTGAGATAACATGCTATTCCAGAAATATTAAATGAAATACAATTGCATCATGAAACAAAATTCACTAAGACTTTAATGCAAGACTGCAAAAATCGCTTTTTGCAATCATAGATGTTAATGTACTTGAATAAAGGATTTCTAACAAAATTCCAAAATAAAGTTTACTAGCATCCATTGAGAATTTACTCTGTCACTGTCAATAAAATGTTTACTATCCATTTTTCAACAGTCTTTACAAGGGTACATCCTCTCGAATATTCAAAAAAATAAAGGTGATTAAGAGATGCAGAAATACAGGATAGATTCAAAAACATACCTAGCCAATGTCTGATAAGTAGCAGATCACCATCTACTTCACGCTCCAAAGCGATATCAAGCATTGATGAGGAAATATCTAACCCAATCCAATGATGCCCATTCTCTGATATTGTTTCTCCACTGAGTCCTGATCCACAACCAATATCAAGCAGAAGTTT
>ML778009.1:2378883-2456646 GCA_009831015.1 Picea engelmannii
ATTAATTAATTAAGTATTAAATTAATGGTTATTAAATAAAAATATAATACTAATTTAAGTTACGTTCCCGTAATGGGATAAGGCATTTAATAATGGGATAAGGTCTTTAAGAATGGGATAAGGTATTAGGTGGGGGAGTTAATGCAGGGAAGGCGGTGAAGGAGGAATAAGGGGGGGAAATGGAGTTGAGAGGGGATGCATTCGAGGAGAGGGGAGAAAGGATTTTGGGGGAGCTTGAGCATTGACAGAGTGGAATTTACAGTGCACCGGGGGGCTGCTGGAGGTTTTGGGCTCGGAGGGCTAGGATATCCGTGGATATCCTAGGGCTAGGCGCTACTAGTCGGCAGGGAGGTTGGTTTTGGGGTGGTGTCCTAAAGAAGAAAGCGACAACATCAAAGGAAGCAAGCGGCAGCATCAGGTTCAGGTTAGAGTTACGAATTATTTTGAAGTAAATGGTTATGAAATTTTATTACTATGAAAAAATAGATTTCGAATATGCTAGATGAAGTAATTATTAAATTTTACTGTGGTGTTCTAATTTAATGGTTGTTATAATTAATTTAGAGCCATTACAAAGCCAATGAGATGAAATATGACTATGGCATAGAATGCTGGGACATTTAAGATTTGACAACTTGATCAAATCCAATGAGAAAAAGGAAATTAGGAACCTACCAAAAGTGATTAATCCTTCATATTCTATTTGTAAACATTGTCAAATAGGAAAGAAAACAAGAGTTAGGTTCAAAACAAAATAACATTCCACAACAAAACCATTAGATATTATTCACAAAGATATATGTGGACCAACCATAACCAAAAGTACTTATGTTGAACAATATTTTATGTTGATTCTTGATGATTACACAAGATTGACCTAGGTATTCTTTATAAAATAAAAATCAGAAGCATTTGAGAAATTTAAAATATACAAATGAGATGAGAAAATGGAGGAGAATTCATCTCTAAAGATTTCATTCAATTCTGTGAAAATCATTGTATTAAAAGATAGTTTTCATCTCTTAGGACTCCACAACAGAATGGAGAGGTAGAAAAGAAAAAACATAACAGTTCAATAAGCTGCAAGAACCATGCTAAATGGAGCAAAGCTTCCAGAAAAATTCTGGAGAGATGCAATCTACACAACAATACACATACTTAACAGAGCTCAATTGAGATCCAACCATCAAAAAAACCCTTATGAACTGTGGTTTGGAAGGCTGGCATCTGTAAAACACTTTACAACTTTTGGAAGTAAATGTTACATAAAGAATGATGAAGATAACCTAGGAAAGTTTGATCCAAGATATGATGAAGGAATATTCTTAGGATATTCATCTAATAAGAAATCATACAAATGTTATATTCTTAGACTACTAAAGATAGTGGAAAGTGCCAATGTAAAGATATATTATCTAAAAAAGAGCATATCCCAAGGCATTGATAAAAAATCTCAACAAGAAGATGATGATGTAAAATATCAATAGGAAGATGATGATGTAGAATCTCAGCAAGAAGATAATAATAATGAGAAAGGAAAATGAACCACATACTGATGAAGAAGACAATGAAGAAACACCCTTTCCAAGAGATCCATTAAAAAGAGTTCAAAAGAATAATCCTGAAAGCCAGATTATTGGAGATACAAGTGGAGGAGTGGAAACAAGAAGGAAAATCGCTTTTGAATCAGAACAAGTAATGTTATCCATAAAAAAACCTAAGTTAGTTAAAGAATCTATCAAAATTAAATATTGTATAAAAGAAATGAATGAAGAACTAGACCAAATAGAGAAGAATCAGACTTGGGAACTGGTTCCAAGACCCAAGAAAACGAATGTGATAGGAACTAAGTGGATCTTCAAGAACACACTAAAAGAAAATGGGGAGATTATAAAGAACAAAGCAATATTAGTTTGGAAAGGGTATTCCAAAGTAGAAGGTATTTATTTTGAAGAGACTTTCGCTCCAGTAGCAAGACTTGAGGCCATCATAATTTTCCTGACACTTGCATGCTTCATAAATTTCAAAATCTATCAAATGGATGTCAAATCAACATTCCTTAATTGAACACTAGAAGAAGAAGTCTATGTTGAGAAACTAGAAGGATTCATGTTAATAGAAAATCAGGATTATGTGTGCAAGCTAAAAAAGGGTCTGTATGGTCTTAAAAAATCCCCCAGAGCATGGTTCTCAAGGATTGATCAATACCTGCAAAAACAAGGATATAAGAGAGGGACTAATGATAGAAACTTATACATCAAAATTGAGGATCAAAATATGATTGTTGTGGTGGTATATGTAGATGACATCATATTTGGAAGTAATCTTACTACACTAAGAAGAAACTTTGTAGCCAAAATGCAAGAAGAATTTGAAATGTATATATTGGGAGAACTATCCTTTTTCTTAGGTTTACAAGTAAATCAAACAAAAAATGGAATATTCATTTCCCAAGCCAAATATATCAAGGAAATGATAAAGAAATTCCAAATGGAGGACATTAAACCTATGAGTACTCCCATGGTCACTAGATGCAAACTAAGCCTAGAAGATGATTCACCAAAAGTTGACCAAATGATGTACAGATCAATGATTGGAAGTTTTCTCTATTCAACAAAAACAACACCTAATATAATACAGGCTATAGGACTCGTGGGGAGATTCCAATATGCACCTAAACAAACTCACTTAAAAGTAGTAAAATGAATATTTAGATATCATAAAGGCACCTTATAACTTGGATTATGGTATCCAAAAGATAAATACTTCAATCTAATTGCATACACTGATGTAGATTGGGCCGATAGTATATATGATAGGAAAAACACCAGTTGTTGTTGGGAAAAATACCCTACAGACTAGCAACTAGGGTAAGACTTGCATGCAGATTTTGACCGGAAAGAAATCACGTTTTTACCTACAACCCAAAACTTAAACCCCTCTTTCACAGTACATGCATAGAAAAGGACTACTAACCTTGTTACTGGCGTTCGATGTAGATCCTTCATTGTGCTTTGACCACTTGCTTGCACTGCTCCTTCCACAGATGGCTTGCAATCAAGACAAATAACAACTATGCATGCATGCTACTTCTCTACTGAAGGGTTAAAATTCAAGCATAAATTAACCAAACCATAGATAATTCATGCATTGGGATGGGAAAAGTATTCTTTTTATTACTTGAAAAATGAATCAACTTACAATCAAAGCTAAGACCAACCATCGCTCCTTGAACATGATCCTGGGCTCCTCTTCTTCTATCCTCCAATTGCTTTGCGTTAAATCTCCTTTGGCATGAGGAAAGACTAAAGGGTTGGGACAATAGATTACGTAAATGGGCAGAGTTTCTTCGCTATATTTTTTCCTCCTCCAAATGGTACCCCTACCCCTTCTTTTATAGGATAGAAGAAGCTAGGGTTTTGGATGAACCCTCGGCCATGCATGGCTGAGAGTTTCAGTTAACTGACCCATAGCTTTTTGTCCCGTCGACAACTTTCCTTTTTTTCGTGATTCTGAAGGTACACACATGCTGTAGTGGGCCTACTAGCATGCACTTTGTAGATACACGCGGGCTGTAGTGGGCCAACTAGCGTGTACTTTTAAAAATGGAGTTTTTAGAAGAGTTGTTCAGTAGTTTTTGGCAAAGAAGGGATATGAGTTGGCCTGATGCCAGGTAAGCATGTGTGGTGAAATTTAGGGATATAACAGATGCCCCCTAATGTGCGAGGTCATAAGAGCATCTGATGGCTGAAATACATTACCAATCTTTACTGATGTGCCGAACATTTGAGCCCAAGGATCAGGAACCAGAAGGTGTTGTCTGCAAAATAACAAATGTCTCACCGAGGCGACCATACCCATGCTCGGGATAAAATAGAACCATGGCTACCAATCGAATACACTGTATATCCATGTCAAATAACTATAAAGAGTAGCCGCAAATAATACACAGCGGAGCTACATCTTGAAATCAGAAAGATATAAATATAGAGTATCCATCTTCTGGAAGGTGATTCGGCCTGATGGCTGTACTTCAGAGCTCAACAAACAACTTCAAAATATTCTAAAACTTGGGTAGGAGTGTAATATGAGTGTACTACTGCACTACCCAGAGGTCTTCGATGACTCGTCGGTTATGGAATTGATAATCTTGATGATTAGACTGAAGGCTTCAGTGATTTCAAACAAGGACTTGATTGGACATTCAGGATGGTCGGGTATGCGGACAAGAGACATATTGCAGAGGGGCCGACTCAGGCTTAGTGATAAACTTCCCTTAGATAACAACACGACAAGTGATAAGACTCAGGCAACATATATGTTAATCATAATTCTACGAAGCATAAGGCAACACAAACTCTCCATATGTTTGGAAGAGTAACCAAACGGTGGAGGACGCAACTCTGTATAGTGAGAAAATCTTCCTAAGGTCGTACTACATCCCATAGTCTGATGATCAAACGGATAGATGTGCTTTATCCAAGGGCGACTCATTATGCTGCCAATAAAGAAAATATTTTTCCCATCCTCTTTTTGGGGTATATTTGATTTTTTTGTTCTTTTTGATAATTTTTGAAAAAGAATAAGGGAATATTACATTACAATGGAGGAATGAGTACTACAAACATACAAGCTCAAGGAACAAGGACAAGATTGATGTTCTGGTAAAATGATACTCAGGGAAAATCCTCCGGTAGCCAAAGGTGTTAAGACGCAGAAGAAAATTGTCACAAGGTTGGTGGATAAGGTATGCAAATGCGGTTGATAGAACACACAATGGTAACATCCTTCGATGTAAGTTTAACGAGCCCAGAGAAGGTAAGCTCGGTGGTTTTTGATATTTAGAAAGTCTGAAAAAGCATAAAAGGAGACTTCGCTGGGGTACCTTTTTCGACAATAGTCTAGTCGGTTCGAAAAATGGATAAACTAGCACCGATTAGATGTCAATTCAAAACCATTTTAACAAGTGTGACAAGGATATGATCACTGGGCTATTTTTTCACTTTTAAGGAGTCTGAAAAAAGATTAACTATGGACTCCGTCAGGAATATTCTTCTGGACCAATTTAACGAGTGTGAAAGAATAAGGTCACTCGAAGATCTTTTCAATTTTAGGGAGTCTGAAAAGAGCTTAACTATGGACTCCGTGGGGGTTTCTTTTTCATAAATTTAGTCCCTCAAGCCTGAAAAAGGAATAAAATTATACCGGAGAGTACTCTTCTAAAGAATGGGAATTCGATAGAGTATACCTTTGTTCGTACAGTTGACCGTTCAGACTAAAAAAGGGGTAAACTACCGCCGGACAGACGTGACTTCAAATTTCAGTTTAACGAGCATGAAAGGCCACAATATCTCTCGAAAATCTTTTCATGTTTAAAGGGTCTGAAAAGGGCTTAAAAGAAGGCTCATTTAAGGAACGTTCTTCTGGACCAATTTAATGAGTGTGAAGAAACAAGGTCACTCGACAATATTTTCATCTTTAAGGAGTCTGAAAAGGGCTTAAAGAAGACTCCATAATGGTTACTTTTCTTAGTTAATTTGGACGATATCGAAAAGCATAAATGCAGTCTCGCCGGATGTTGCTTTCAAATCTCAAAGCAAGCTTGAAAAACAACAAAGTTAGCTCAGGATAGACTCTTTGTGGGTCGATGCCTGGCATCTCCTTGGGGGAGTTGTATGCTTCGATGAAAACATTGTCTATGATGCCAGGGGTTCTGGAGATATTGATAGGTATCGTTTCAGTAATGGTTTCCATATTGACCTTAGCATAGATCTTATGTGTAGCTAAGGGATTAGTATGACAATACCTATCTCCAGTCATAGTCACGGTGAATTCTCCTGCTTCGATTCGGCTTAACTTTTGGATGAAATAAGATCTGTGATGAAGATCATCCCAAGCTTTGTCTGGAATAGTCATTGCTTCGATTACTAATTCGTCAGAAGGCAAGACTAAGTCTAACGAATCGACGTTAGCGAGATAACCCTGAGCCCAAATAGGCTCTAGAAGTGGATTTAACTCTTGTGCAGGAGTCAGATTGGGGTTAGTTGAATCTTGATGGACTAAAGAGTATGCTACTTCAGTGGCCGACAAGGGCATGGACATGCCGGAGTTCCCTGTCTCATGCATCGTGGCTGATGGGGAAGGAAGAATCCAAGGATCCTCAAAGTAAGTCATGCGGAACGATGAAACTTGAAAAATATTAACCTTACGGTGATTAGATATAAATTTGACATCATCGTGAGGAGGTGGGTAATCGAAGGTACCCATCAAGGATGGGAAAAAACAAACTCCTACATTAACGACACCTGGTTGAGGATTATCTATCATTGGGAACGTGGATGCCCCCAAAGCTGGGTCAGGTCTGGAGAAGGACAGTTGATCGATGGTCACTATCCGACCCTCATGTGGAAAAAACAAGACTTGGAAAACGATAGCAACCACAGCTTGCATAGCATAAGTCCAACTCCATCCTAACAAGAGGTTATAGTCAAGGGGAGCATCGACTACCTCTACTTCGACACACATGGTCTTCCCTCCTAACTGCACAGGTAAAGAAGCAACTATGCCATGTGGTCGGAAAGAATGACCGTCAAAAGCAGTGAGGAGAGTAGGTTATGGATACAAAGCAGGCTGGCCAATGGCCTTCCAACATGATAACGACATAACGCATGTCGAGGCGCCCTCGTCGACCACCGTGCGAAAGATATTCCATGTAAAAATTTTCATGGGATGAGCCACTACTATCTGAAATTCTACGTGGTAAGGCAGACGAGGTTTTAAGTCGGTAGTATCTAACATGATGGTACCCAGATTACAAGTCTCAGTAGAGCCCAAAGAAGTTAACAAGGCTTTCCTCTGAGCAGGGAAGCTTTGGAGGACCTCCAAAGTAGACATCGCACAAGGGGTTTGTGATAAATCTTCCACCATAGAGTAATTCTAGGAAGCCCTTGCATTTGGGTTGTGAGAATATTTTTTAAATGCACCCTTTGGAATGCGTGTCATTGTTTCTCCCAACGTCTTCTTAACCTATAGAGGAAGAGATGGGAGTTCAGCTTCTTTTCCCTTCTCGGAAGTGCTTGGTTGACTATAGGCATGTGCTCTAGTTGATAGAAAAGCATCACCTTTCACCGTATATACATTCGTGGGGTTGTTTGAAGACAAAGGGGGTCCTTGACTACCCCCTTCTGTGCTTGCAGAGGCTTGAGTTAGATTTTTCCCATGTTGAAATGGATTAGTCAACACTACCTACTGTTGTTGTGTGACAAATGTTTGGGCCTCTGCAAGTCGAGGAAAAAGATGGGTCGGGTGATCTTCCACGCACAAGTTGCACGGATACCTTGCCTTCCGTTTTTTCGTGTTTTCCCCGCTAGTATTATCAGTGAGTTTTTTATCCCCATTACCCTGCTTTCGTTTTTTTTTCTTCCCTTCAGGCTGTTGGGTGGCCTTTGGGTTAGTCGACTACACTGAGTGTACATCTGACATTTGGGTAGGGGGAGCAGCCAAAGCAGTAGTTTGGTTGGCCACTGTGTGTTGTATAGATAACTATTGCAACTATTTTGTCAATTGCTCAGCGGGCTTGGTTTTTGCTAAACCAACAATACCATTGACATGTGGTCCAGCTCTCTGTCTAGTTTTTCCAGTATTGAAGGTCGCGCATCGGGCAAGATGTTGTATAATAAACCAGAATGAGAATAGATGAGCTCAAACTATTGAACCCTCATGATGGCATCTTCTTCAGAGAAAACTACAGAAGTTGCGATGTATTTGGATAAATCTGGGACCAAAGACTTAAGGAACCACTCAAGTAGGAATGCTAGTGGGACATGTACTTTGATTAGACTCTTCCAACATCTCCATTCTTGGATATGATCAGAGATATGGTCCGCTGTTGTCTGTTCGAAATTGGTGAGTAGCTCTGTGCCAATGTCGTATCTCACAGGTAACTGGAAATGGTTAAGGAAGGCCATCGCCAGTTTGCCAAAAGAAGAGTATCTGGAGCGATTGAGCTCGATGTACCATTTCGTGGCACTCCCGATAAGAGTGTGTTGAAACAATCACAACTGTACGAAGTCATCCTTCAATGAGTTAGATGAACACCAAAGATGGAAGGTAGTCACATGATCACCTAGATCTTTGTTAGGCTTGGCCTCGAACTTTGGAATGGCCGAAGGAAACTTCGTTGGCATAGGAGGTCAATGTGGATCGAGACAAATAGGATCATTTAAAAACCTTGTCAAATATGGCAAGTGTAACGTCGCCAGGAATGGTAGTTTGGGTTGCTGCTGATAACCTGGGAAAAAGGGTCATGGAGTTTGACTAGCACCAGGTTGCCACGAAAAGTTTGGCTGTTGGCCCAGATTCTATTAGAAACCATGGCCCTAACCAACATAAGGATTTTTCATCTGTGGAGACATCATTGGGATATTTCCCATAAAGGACATAGGGTGTTAGGCATGCATCGTGTTCGAAGGACTTTGGGAAGGATTACCCCATGCCGGTCCTGATGGGAGAGGCATAGTAGTCTATCCAGGGTTCCATTGACTGTGGAAAGAATTACCCCAGAATGACATTCCAGAGGAGGGAACGGATCCTTGTCCTGAGTTCCAAGGTCTTGCTATATGTGACTCTTGCACATGAATAGTACCCTGCACCAGAGTAGACTGTCCAAAAATGGGATTGCCCCCAGATGGGAAAGCGGTGGATGATAAAGTGTTGTTACCAAATGTCCCATTCCAAACAAACAGTGTCGAACCTACCGGCATACTGTGCGCAAGTGTTCCTTGACTCTCAGCTCCAAATAAACTAGTGTGTGTAGGCTGCCCGGCAGACTGCTGATGCAGACCACCAAGCGAAGGGGACGAAGGAGGGATATGACCTCCTGTGTAAGGAAAAGTGTTAAAAGGGATAGTATTTCCCCTAATTTGACCTTGCAGAGGAGCGTTAGAGATCCCTACCCCTAGATCCAAAGTCTGTAAAGTGGAGTAGGTAAGTGCACGACTTGTACCCAAACTAGGCATATCGTATGAGAACAGAGGGCTTGTTGCACTAGGTGTGAAGGGGGTTGTGGCCACTGCCATAGACGGGTTCGGTCCACTGTGCGACGTAGTTGCGGCCGAGACCATGGTGGCTCAGACCGACGACGGTAAGTTAGGAGATGATTCTCATGTGGTAGCAACTGTGGTGGGATTGGAAGAATTCCCAGAACATGTAACAACGTTTGTTTCCATAGTTGTGTGAGGTATTGTCTGGCGTTCGTGAAATTGGATTGCTATAGTAAACGATGCCCAGATATCAGTGGTTGGGGTTTCAACCAAGACAAGATTGGCAGTTGATTCCTTCGGGAGTTTTTCAGGCACAAAGGTTTGTAACCCGGTCGCTTCGAAAGACCCTTGTTGGTCTAGCTTCCACATTAATGGTGGCGGGGGTGGCTCCAGTGTAACCGGTGGCAGGCCCAGAAGCCTTCATGACCAGTGGAGCTCAGGATCCTCCACTATGTGAGAAGATCCAAGACATGCTAAGGTATTCTACATGTTCAAAAAGTAACACACACTAAAAAGAATCCCTTAAGAGATAAGACAAGAAATCACTAAACTATTTGGAAGAACAGTTACAACAACCAACACTAGAGCAACTTACCGGTGCAAGTGAAAATCAAATACAGAATCACCCTCTAGGTATACTCTATAAATCATGGCCCGATGTCTATCCTCGGTACCACAGTATACCCCCACATTCACCCATGTATGTCCCTAAAAGGATTGGCAACTAGGTTTCCAGCACGCGAACAGTCACCAGGCGGGTACAGTCGAAAGTCGGGTAGACCACAATGAGCAGGGTATCAAGCTTGAAACCTGTCAAGGGTATCGAGAGAAAATGGTCCGGAAGACAATTGAGGACCTAGAATGGATTTGAGACCCACGAATCCCCGTGGCAAATGCAAACGACAGAATCCCAAAACAAGCCCTCAATATGTGTTCTCCACTATGATTGGTCCGGCTTTGGAGGGGTTATCTCCACTACCTTTCCGCACACAAACTCGTGTTTATCCCCTGTGTTAGAGGGGGATCCTGGATAACTTCCATGAAACTGGACTTAGACACTCCCTATCGCAGACTCTAATGTTTGTTTTTGAATGGCCTTGGAGAGTTTCCTCTCCAACCTAATCCAAGGCCCTAGTCCTGAACTAGTTTGTGAACCCTACAAACAAAAAGTCTAGTAGATTTTAAGATTAGCGTTTCTTTTAAGGATTTTTATTACATCACGAGGAATGAAGGTGAAACTGATGATGTGTAAAGATGAAAGAAAAAGTGAATGAAAAAAGCTGGAAACAAAAGACTTTTACTAAATGCAAAATTTCAACAACTTTTCACAAAGAAAGATTTCTTTTTCTTTTCAATTTTTCTAAGATTTTATACAGCAAACATAAAGGAATTTCACTCGACTACGAGCTAATTATGTTCTAAATGCACTAAAAAAACTTATGAAATAAAAGACTTCTCCCTGGCTAACGATGCAGAAACACACTCTTCAAACAAAGAAGAAAATGAAAAGAGATTTTTTATTTATTTAAGTGCTAGTAAAGCAACAAAGGGAAAATACCGACAAACACAAAACCAAGAAAAACAAATTCTGGCTTAAAGTGTGGATCACAAAGAATCAGAGTAAAGACACACAATGGCATTAAAGAAAACAAAGACTCTTACGTTTGTCTAAAAACCATAAATTTTTAATTTTTTTATATTTTCTGTCAACTATCAACTGAGAAAAAGCAGGCTAAGGGTAAGATGACCTAACCTACTGACTGTTCAACCCTAGACTCAAACACCTAAGAGGAATACTTCTCATCAAAGGAGGGGATGACTGCCCCACCCTGAACAAAAAGTAGCCTGTCAAGCACGCTACTGTCACTAAAACAACACTCGTGCAAACACGTGCTGAGCTGAAACAGGAAGTGTGTACACGTGGGCTAACCTTGTACAGGCCGTGTGTATGTCTAAATTCTAAGACAAAAATGAAAATAGGCAGTCCAGACCAGGAAGAGGCCTTCGGTATTGATAACCAGGGTCCCTTGAAGGCTTGGATGCTCTTTCTAACAAAAATAAAAAATAATGCAAGGAATAATAAGGCGAAAAAAGCAATCTGAGATAGGACTGTGAACCAGCAAGACTCAGATAGGATTCCAGAAAACCCCCTGAGAATGTATAATTATGATAGGGAAGAGGAGGACTGCCTCTAAGGTTCTTTGAATTCCTACATGCTATTTTTATCCCTAGAGCTAGCGTTCACACATGGGTTGTAAGAGGATAGGGCGCGGGTACACGTGTGCAGGCCTTCTGCAGGCCACATGTACCTCTATGTGTCTCGACAACTACCGTTAATAAAAAGTCAGGGAATAATGGTATGAAGAACCAGGCTCCCTGCTAGCTTAGACCTTACAAAAAAAAAGACAGGCAAAGAAAAATAGAAATCCTATTCTTTAAACTACCCAAAAACTTTAAATAAATCCAAAAACCATAAAGAGTATTCTCCCCAGTACGGTCGCCAATACTGTTGTTGGGAAAAATACCCTACGGACTAGCAAACTAGGGTAAGACTTGCATGCATATTTTGACCAGAAAGAAATTACTTTTTTACCTACAACCCAAAACTTAAACCCCTCTTTCACAGTACATGCATGGAAAAGGACTACTAACCTTGTTACTGACATTTGATGTAGATCCTCTGTTGTGCTTTGACCACTTTCTTGCGTTGTTCCTTCCACATATGACCTGCAATCAAGACAAATAACAACTATGCATGCATGGTACTTCTCTACTCAAGGGTTAGAAATCAAGCATAAATTAACCAAACCATAGATAATTCATGCATTGGGATGGGAAAAGTATTATTTTTATTACTTGAAAAATGAATCAACTTACAATCAAAGCTGAGACCAGCCACGGCTCCTTGAACTTGATCCCGAGCTCCTCTTCTTCTGTCCTCCAACTGCTTTGCGTTAAATCTCCTTTGGCATGAGGAAAGGCTAAAGGGTTGGGACAATGGATTACGTAAATGGGCAGAGTTTCTTCGCTATATTGTTTCCTCCTGCAAATGGTACCCCTACCCCTTATTTTATAGGCTAGAAGAATCTAGGGTTTTGGACAAACCCTTGGTCATGCATGGCTAGGAGTTTTAGTTAACTCACCCATAGCTTTTTTTCCCGTAAGCAACTTTCCTTTTTTTTGTGATTCTAAAGGTACACGCGGGCTGTAGTGGGCCTGCTAGCGTGTACTTTGTAGATACATGCAGGCTTTAGTGGGCCAGCTAGCGTGTACTTTTAAAAATGGAGTTTTTAGAAGAGTTGTTCAGTAGTTTTTGGCAAAGAAGGGATATGAGTTGGTCTGATGCCATGTAAGCATGTGTGGTTCAGTTTAGGGATATAACACCAGTGGAGAAGCATTTGTTCTAGGAAAATGTCTGGTAGCATGGATAATTAAGAAGTGTAGGAGTTACTTCACACACACCAATGATTTCTTTTTCCTAGGGTTTTTCCTTGTTTTTATTCATTATTAGTCATTATCAAGTCTCCTATATTTTAGGGGAGAATATTCCACGTGGAGAATATTCTCTTCAGTTGAAACTTCAGTTTGTCTAGTTGAGTTGAGTCTAGATGCTGCATTGGTTTTGTCACCATGCAACATTGGGATCATAAACATGCTAATGTGCATTTTCCTTGGGATCATCATCATACTAGTGGATTACCCTTGATTCCTTGATCTACTCCTCACTACACTCTGTTCAGTCAGTTAAATGAAGACTTCTTGACTAGTTAACTCATATAGGTGGTAGTTCACTCTCGTAACTACCTGAGAGACTAGACTAGGTGGAATTTCACTCCCATAGATGTTGGTGTGTGTCCAGATCACTCTATACCACCACTATGGCACATTGTTTCTCCTCCAGTGTGCATTCATAGAGTTATATAGAGTATGTCATGTGTAAGTTATTCATTATTCATTACGGTTAATGAGAATTCTTCCATTCTTTCTCTCCTTCTTCTTCTTTCTCAATTTATATCTACAAATGCGTGAGGTATTTTCTAGCTGGATCTATTATATTTTTTTAGACTGCTAAGAAAAATATACACCAACATTTCCTGCAGGTATAAAATATTGAAGACAATAGAAAGATGGATTTCCAAAAAGAATTCATTCTTACACCTTACAACTACTTTGCATGGAAGGAGAAAATAGTCATACCTATTTGAACAAGAGTATTGTACAAGTTAACCTTGAATACAGACACATAACTAACATCACCCATAGAAAAATCCAAGTACTTAAATCAAAAGGATGAAGCATTCAGAACAATTTGCAGTCTTATTTGTCCTTATCTCATTTTTCACATATCTTTCTGTAAGAATCCCAATGAATCATGTACCACCTTGGAAGGGATCTTTGGAAAACATGATGAGATGAGGAGACACATGATGGAGGTGGAATTTCTCACATTGGATCCAAAAATATTCAAGAATATCCAGGATTTCTTTACAAAATTCAAGGATTTACTGTCACAACTCAAAGCTTGTGAGGTTGTTAAATTTAAGGAGGAGAAAACAATGGTTCTCACCATTCTCTCCAAACTTGGTCTTGAATTCTCTATTTTTGTGTACACATTCCATTCATTCAGATTCACCTCCAGAGCCACCTGAAATATGCCTTCTCTTGAGGACTTTATCAAATCCCTGACAAAAGAGCAAACCAAGCTCATCAACATGGGAAAAATTAAAGGCCCAAGGGCCCATGCACTTACTATGCAAGATGGCAGCCATCAATATCATAAATCTAAATATAAATAAAAAATGAAATCTCATGCACATCCGAAGAAGGAAGGGTACACAAAACCCTTCACCGATGCCTCTATATCCAAAGGGGGAAAGGGAAGAAAAGGGGAGAAATGCACGTAATGTCACAAAGGATTCCATCCATAATCTGCATGCATTAAAAAATAAATAGATATATTGTCTCAAATAATTTAGAAAAAAACCTTGGATATCGCATCCCCAAGGGTTCCAAGAAGAAGAAGCCATAAGATCAGAATCCCAAGAAAGACAATTCTAGCCATGCCTTGATTGCCATCAACTCCTATCTCGATGATTGGATCATAGATTTAGGAGAATCACATCACATAACTTCCTCAAAAGAAATATATTATTCATTGTATTCATGCAAAGGTCCTCCTATTCTGATGGGGGACAACTCTTCAGTTGAAGTCACCGACAAAGGAAGGATTGGACTCACCAATGAAAGCTTCCAGAATGTGTTGCATGTTCCCAAACTTTCCATCAACCTTCTCTCCGTGTATCAGATGATGAATTATGACATCGAAAATAAACTCATATTCAAACCAAATCGTGGACATCTATGACATGCAAACCAACTCCAGAGTTTCTACCGGTGAGGTAAATCATCAGTCTAGATTGTATACATTTTCTAAATTCATTGAACCTGATTTTGCTTTACTACTTACTCATGTTGATGAAAGTAGTAGGATATGTCACAAAAGGTTTGGACATTTGAATTTCAGACACATGCAACAAATTAGCAAGAAAATATTGGTTGATGGTATACCAGGAATCCATTTCTCCAAGGGAGTATGTGAGGGATGTGTTCTCGAAAAAAACCCTCAAGATAAATTCAACAAAGGAAAGTCTCAGAGAGCTTCCACACCTTTAGATATGATCCGCAATGAACTTATGGGTCCTTTTTCGCATCCATATATCAACAAAGTGAGTTTTTTTCTCATTTTTGTTGATGATTTGTCATGTTTTTACATGGATCTACTTTCTTAGGAAAAAATATGAGGTCTTTCAACACTTCAAATATTTCAAAGCCCTGGTTGAGATACAGTGTGGAAATAATATCAAAGTCCTCCGAAATGATAACAGGTGAGAGTACGTCAATCATGAGATCCATAATATTTTCCATGAGGTAGGGATTCAGTTACAACACACAGTTCCCTATACTCCGCAACAAAACGAAGTTGCTGAGTGGAAAAATAGATCTCTAAAGGAGATGGCATCTTGCATGTTGCATGCAAATTCACTACCTCATATGTTATAACCCTAAATTGCAAAAGACATGCATACCTAGAATCATGCCATCTTACTTGCTATTTTTTCCAAGCCATCATTGAACAACTCTTTTGAAAAACCATTTCTTTGAATATGTACATGCCCTGCACCACTACTGCCTACGTACATGTGCTATATGCACCATTACAACCCATGTACACTCACAAAAATTCACGAAAAAAAAATTTGCAAGGGGATACGGGTTTTTGGGCCGTTACCTAACCATTTGACTACCCATAGCCAGTCACCCCAATTGTTACTATATTTTTTGCCTATAAAAGAAGGTGTTGGGGTCCCATTCCAGAAGGAAGCATGAAAGCATAGAAACTATGCCCATTTAAGTATTCCCCCTTTTCCCCAATATTGTGCAACCACATTGTGAGTTTGAGCCATAATTCATTTTTCCTCCATTGCAAACCCTTGCCATTTCCCTAGAGAGAACTGAAGAGGAGAAGAATACATGGAAGCAGTTGGTGCATGGTGAAGAGGAGCCCAAGACTGAGTTCGAGGAGTATTTTCTGGTCTCATATTGTAAACGACTTTTGTGAGATTAATATAAATAAATACTTTTTCTGTCCCGCCAAATGATGTCTTAAATATTTATGATTTGTTTACATTTTTGTTATGATGTATAAACCACTAATACATATATAGAATGCATGCTTGTGGCTTCTTTTTTTTATTTTGGTGAATGAAGGTTGGCCTTGGGAGGATATCTGCAGTTGCGAAACAACTGAGCGCAGAGGGATCAACATCGGACGTAGAGTTTAAGGTATGCCTACCATATCCCTATACTTTGTCTTTTATGTATGATTGTGGGGTAATGTCAAGATAGTTTTTAAAAGTAGGAGAATTTGGACGGTTATCTCTACCTGCACTTCAGAACCCTAGTGTAGTCCATAGGGGGGTTTTCCATCTATAGCAAAATTGGTGACCGTACTGGGGACACCTCTAGGGTTTTTTGGGGATATTATTTCTGGGTTCTTTAATTGGTTTAACTGCCTTTTTGAGTTTCTGTGTCTTTAATGGATTCTGGTCTTCAATACCAGTACTCCCTGCCTGGTTTGCTTGACTATTGGTTTTCATTTTTTTGAGAAGTTATAGAGGTGTACATGAAATGTAGTGGGTCAACACATGTACATACACACCCTGCCTTTGGACAACCCATGTATACACATAGGCTGTTGAAGTGTCAGTAGCATGCTTGTGTTGAGAAAATATTTTTTAAATAAGTGGCAGTCATCCTCTTCCCTATCATAAGTCAAACTTCTCAGGGGTTTTCTTGATCTAGTCCTGGTCTCTGTTATAGCAGTTTGTAGCCTAGGTTTGACCTCAATATAGCTCTTGCTTATCAAACATTTCTTGTGTTTTCTTTATTAGGGTTTTTAGACAAATTTGTGAGTCTGTTCTGATCTTCCTGTTTGGTATTGTTAGAAACTCCTTGTGATCTGCGATGGGCCAAAAGTCATTTCTTGGTCTTGTCTTGTCATCATTTTTCCCTTTTTTTCTTTAGAAGAAAAGAAAAGAATTCATTTTCAAATTTCTTGTTTTGAAGCATAAAACAATAATTTTTTTATTTTCATTTCTTTGTTTGGTAAAAGTAATTTAGGTTAGTTGTTTTATTTATCAAGGAAAAAAAAAGTTTTTCTTAAGTTCTTTATTTGAATTCTTAGGACATTAAGTAGCTCGTAGACAAGTGAAAATCTTGTTTTAGGTTTTTCTTTTCAAACATTTGAGAAAAGTAGTTATGAAAAAGTTTGGTTAAAGAGTTTAAATTGGCAAATCTTTATTTGTGAAGAAGAAGTAGTGTGTTTTCAGTTTCATCTTATGCTCTTCTCTTTCATCTCTTAAAGAACACCACTAGTTTCAATTCCGTTCCCTTTGACTTAAGACAACCACTAAAATTAATGCTTAATTAAAAGTTATTAGACTTTGTGTTTGTAGGGTCCATCAATTTAGTCTAGGCCAGAGCCTTGATTTAGGATTGGAGAGGAAAATCGTCAAGGCTACAACAACGAATATAAGAGTATGCACTAGGGAGTGCTTGAAATTCTAGTAACCGTGAAATTTATCCAGGACCCCCCTCTAACACAGGGGATAAACAAGAGGTCATGTGTGGAAAGGTAGCAGAGATAACCCCTCCAAATTTGGACCAAGCGTAGTGGGGAACACATATAGAGGGATTATATTGGGATTTCATTGATCGAATTTTCCACAGAGATTCATGGGTCTCGAATCCATTCGAGGTCTTTAGTCGTCTTCCAAAACACTTTATTTCGATACCCTTGATAGGTTTTGAGCTTGATACCCTGCTCATTGTGGTCCACTCGACTGTTGAATGTTGACACAGACTACTTCCCGATAGGGAAATAGAAGAACCTTTGAGTTCTTCGGGATGAGAAGAAGAAGAAGGTCCTATGAGAGCATACGTGCCCAGGGTGAGGAGCAGTCTGTGTCAACTGCACCCGCCTAGTGACTATTCGCACACTGGAAACCTAGTTGCCTTTCTCTTAGTGACTTACAAAGGTGACTACGGGGGTATACCATGGTACCTAGGGTAGACATTGGGCCATGATTTGCAAAGTATACCTAGAGGGTTCTTCTGTATTCAAGTTGCACTTGCACAGGTAAGTTTCTCTAGTGTTAGCTGGTGTAACTGTTCTTCCAACTATCTAGTGATATGCGTCTCTTGTCTCATAGGAGCTTTTTCTAGTGTGTGTTGGTCTTTAACATTAATAGAAATCCCTAGTGTGTCATTTATCTTCTCACACCGTGTAGGATTAGGAGTGCCATCGGTCACGCAGGCTTCTTGGCCTACCACTGGTTAATCTGGAGCCACCCCCACCACCGCTAAGGAAAAGACTAGACCATCAAGGGCGTTTTGAGGTGATTGGGCCACATGAAACTGAGGTCGACCCATCTCCGAGAGGAGAACATTTGATTCTGGAGGAACCAACCATTTTTTACCTCGAAGTGGAAGCTCCTGGTCCATATAACCCTCTGATACTGATCTATTGGTGCCCATCATCATATAGGTTAAAAATTACGAGCGTCAGGTAATGTCACAAGCAACGATGGAGACAAATGCTGCTACTTATTTAGGGAATCCTCATATTCCATCTATGGCTGTCACTACAGGGGGTTTTCCACCTCCTAAACAACTGTCGCTAGATTAGACCACTATGGTATCGACCGCCTCTACCTTGGGTAATGGTCTAATTCCATCTATGGCGGAGATCACTGCTCCTTTCACCCAGAGTGTGATAGGCCCTCCGTTCTCATACAAAATGCTTGGCTTCAATACGAACTCTATCCTTTCCTACTCAACTCTACAGAATTTAAGTCTAAGGCTAGGGAGCTCGAACTCTCCTCTGCAAGGATCCATGGGGGGAACTTTAACTCTCTATAATGATTTCCCTTATGAAGGGGGTCATATACCTCCTTCATCCCCTTCACTTGGTGGTGCTCACCAACACTTCGTCGGGCTGAACGTAAACTACAGTTCGTTTGGAGAAGGTAGTCAAGGACTTCCTTCTTATAGCATGCTGGTAGGTTCTACACCATTCTCTTTATTTGGTGTGTTTAGTAACAATGCATTATCATCAGCTATCATCTCGATTGGGGGAAGCCCTGGTTATGGATAAAACAATCCTATGCAGGGTATTATTCCTGCACAGGGGGAAAACTCAGGAATTCCTTCCTCACAAGGACTTTGGAACTTATGGCAGGGATCAATTCCCTCATCAGGGATTTCGACCAGGGGAAACCCCTTCCATATCCAATGGAACCCCGGGCAAGGCTCAGGATCTATGCCCACCGGATCAACAGGGGGAAACCTTTCCCAAAATCCTTGGAATGCAACGCAAGCCCAACCTTATACGTCCTATTACAGGATTCATCTGATGACGTCTCAACAAGTGCAGAATCCATATGTTGGTCATGGTCATGGTTATTACTAGAACCCTGGACAACAACCTAACTTTTCCTGGAAAGTTGGTGCAAGCCAAACTCTGAGCTCCTTTTTCCCTGGTTATAATCAACAACCCAAACTACCATTTATGGAAACTTTGCACTTGCCAAACTTGACAAGGTTATTAAACAACTCCATCTGTCATGATCCGCGTTGGCCTCCCATGCCAACCAAGTTTCCCTCAGAGATTCCAAAGTTCAAAGCTAAGCTTAATGAATATCCAGGCGATCATGTGACTATCTTCCATTTATGGTGCTCGTCCAACTTTTTGAGAGATGACTCCATTCAGTTGTGTTTGTTTCAATTCACTCTCATCGAGAGTGTTGTGAAATGGTACATTGAGTTTGACCACTCAATATACTCTACCTTTGGAGAATTGGAAATGGTTTTCTTAAACCATTTTCAATTACCTGTGAGATACAACGTCGGCACTGAACTGCTGGAAAAATTTGAGCAGACAAAGGTGGACCATATCTCAAATCACATCCAAGAATGGAGACGCTTGAAGAGTTTGATAAAAGTACCAGTCCCACCAGAATTCCTACTTGAGTGGTTCCTTAAGTCTTTGGTACCACAATTATCTAAAGACATCTCAACATCAAGGGTTTTTTTAGAAGAAGAAGTGATAATGAGAGCTCAACAACTAGAGCTGATTTACTCTCAGTCTGGTTTATTTTACGAATTTTTTCCAGATGCATCGCGATTGATACTTGACAAGACCAGACAAAGATCTAGACCACATGCCGATGGTATTGTTGGTTCAGTGTAGACAAAGCCCACTGATAAGCTATCGAATCAATTGCAGAAATTGTCAATATAGTAGACAGCGGGTAGCCAGACCACTAGTTCGGTTGCTCCCCCTACTCAAAAGTCGGATGTACACAGTGTGCAATCGACAAAACTGAAGGCCACCCAATAGCCTGACTGAAAGAAGAAGCAACGAAAGAAGGGTAAGGGTGATAAGAAACCTACCAATAATGCTGGAGGGGGAAACACAAAAAATAAGAAGTCAAAGTATCTATGTAATCTTTCCATGGAAGACCATCCGACTAACTGGTGCCCTCGGTTTGTGGAGGCCCAGAAGTTATTGTCACAGAAGAAACCTGCCATGTTAACGAACCCATTTCTACATGGGAAAAAGTTAACTCAAGCCTCTTTGAGCATGGAAGGGGGCAGTTAGGGACCCTTCCATCTTTGAGTAATCTTTCGTCCATGAATGTGTACATGATGAAAGGTAGCGTTGATATAGAAACTAGGACACGTGACTACGGAATTCCAAACACCTCTGAGAAGGGTAAAGAAGCCGAAAACCCACCTCTTCCTCTCCAGATTGAGAACACATTGGGAGAAACAATGACATGCATCCAAAAATGTGCGTTCAAGAAATATTCCCACAATCCAACTACAAGGGCCTCCTAGAGCTACTCTGAGGTGGAAGATTTTTCTCAAACCCCTTGTGAAATGTTTTCTTTGGAAATCCTCCAGATCTTCCCTTCCGAGAAAAAGGCTTTGTTAGTTGCCTTAAGATCTGTTGAGGCTTGTAATCTGGGAACAATCATGCTTTATATGACCGAATTAAAAAATCATCTCCCTTACCATGTGGTGTTTCAGATAGTAATGGCTTACACCACGAAAAATTTTACTCGGAACATTTTCCACAAGGTGGTTGATGAGGGCACCTCGGTCTGCATGATGTCTTTGGAATGTTGGAAGTCCATTAGCCAACCTATTTTGTCTCCGTCACCTACTCTTCTTACCACCTTCGATGGTCATTCCTTTTGACCACATGGAATCATCCCCCCTTTCCCCATGCAGTTAGGGGGGAAGACCGTGTGCATTGAGGTTGAAGTGGTCAATGCGTCTCTCGACTACAATCTCTTGTTAGGAAGGAGTTGGCACTATGATATGTAAGAAGTGGTCGCGACATTTTTCTAGGTCTTGTTGTTTCCACATGAGGGTCAAATCATGTCCATTGATCAGTTATCCTTCTCTTGTCCTAACCCTTCATCGGTGGTATCCACGGTTCTGAATATTGATAACCCTCAACCCATAATCGTCAATGTAGGGGTTGATTTGTGTCCACCTTTGATGGGTACTTTCGATTACCCTCCTCTAAACAAGAATTTCAAATACATATCGGCTATCCCCAACTAGCCTAGGGATAAAATATTTCAAATCTCATTGTTTCGCACGACTTACTTTAACGATCTGTGGACTCTTCCTTCCCCATTAGCCACAATGGAAGGGATAGGGCACCATGGCATGGCCATGCCTTTGTCCACGAAAAAATTTTCATACTCTATAGTCTAGCAAGATTTCGTCGACCCCAATCCGACTCTCACATAGGAGTTACATCCAGTTCTCGAGCCTATTTGGGCTCAAGGTTCCCTCGTCGTAACTGATTCTTTAAACTTAGTCTTTCCCTCAAACGAGGCAATATTGAGGCAATGAATAGTTCAGACAAACCTTGGGATGATCTCCATCACAGATCTTATTTCCTCCCAGAGTTAAGAAGAATTGAAGCAGGTGAATTCACTCTGATTATGACTGGAGATAGCGCTTGTCCTATCAATCCTTTGGCTACACACACTGTTTACACTGAAATAAATATGGAAACCATCGCTAAAATGATACCTATTGATATTTCTAGAACCCCTGGCATCGTGGAGAATGTATTTGTCAGAGCATACTGCTCCTTCAAGGAGATTCGAATCTACACATATTTATTTAAAGAATTTTGTGACGTGTTTTCCTGGTCTTACTAGGAAATGTCGGGCATAGATCCAAGAATCGTCGTACATGAAATCACAACATATCCTGACGCTAAGCCGGTCTGGTAGAAGCTTTGTCCGGTTAATCCTAGGAAAGAAACAACTATTAAGGCTAAAGTAGAGAAACTACTTAAAGTTGGTTTCATCTACCTCATTCAATTGACTAAATGGGTGTCAAATCGTGTTCCAGTCAACAAACAATAGGGTATGATTCACGTATGTAGGGACTTCCATGATTTGAACAAGGCATGTCCAAAGGATAATTTCTGCACTCCATTTATCTACCAAATTGTTGATGAATGCATAGACTGCGAGGTATTTTCTTTCATGGATGTTTTTTTGGGATACAATCAGATATAGATCAAGCCTAAAGACCAACACAAAATCTCTTTCATTTGTTTGTGGGGTACATTCTCTTATTAGAAGATGCCTTTTGGTCTGAAAAAAGTTGGAGTTACTTTTCAGTGGGCCATGTATTTTTCTTTCCATGACCTCAAACAAATAATCAAGTCTCATATTGATGAAGTAGCTCATAGATGAGTGAAAATATTGTTTTAGGTTTTTCTTTTCAAAGATCTGAGAAAAGTAGTTGTGAAAAAGTTTGGTTAAAGAGTTTAAATTGGAATATATTTATTTGTGAAGAAGAAGTATTTTGTTTTCAGTTTCATCTTATGTTCTTCTCTTTTGTCTCTTAAATAACATCACTGGTTTCACTTCCATTCCCTTTGACTTATAATAACCACTAAAATTAACACTTAATTAAAAGTTATTAGACTTTTTGTTTGTAGGGTCCATCAATTTAGTCTAGGCTAGAGCCTTGATTTAGGATTGGAGAGGAAAATCTTCAAGGCTACAAAAATGAACATAAGAGTCTATGCTAGGGAGTTCTTGAAATTACAATAACCCTGAAAGTTATCTAGGACCCTCCTTTAACACAGGGGATAAACACGAGGTCATGTGCGGAAAGGTAGCAGAGATAACCCCTCCAAAGCCGGACCAAGTGTAGTGGAGAACACATATAGAGGGCTTATCTTGGGATTCCGTTGATCGCATTTTCCATGGAGCTTCATGGGTATCAAATCCATTTGAGTTCCTCAGTCATATTCTAGAAAAATTTCTTTCGATACCCTTGATAGGTTTCGATCTTGATAGTCTTCTCATTGCGGTCGACCTGGCTGTCAACTGTACCCACCTAGTTATTATTCACGCGTTGGCATTCTAGTTTCCTTTATATTAGTGACTCACAAAGGTGAATATGGGGCTATACCGCGGTACCTAGGGAAGACATCAAGCCATCCTTTGTAGAGTATATCTGGAGGGTGCTTCTGTATTTGAGTTGCACTTTCACCGGTAAGTTGCCTTAGTGTTGGCTAGTGTAACAATTCTTCCAACTAGCTAGTGATCTCCTTGTCTTGTCTCATAGGATATTTTTCTAGTGTGTGATGGTATTTAACGTTAATAGAAATCCCCATTGTGTCATTTATATTATCACACCATGGAGTATTGATATTATCACACCATGGAGTATCAGGAGCTCTATTGGTCACGAAGGCTTCTTGGCCTGCCGCTAGTTAATCTAGAGCCACCCTTGCCACTGCTAAGGCAAAGACTAGACCAACAAGGGTCTTTTGAGGTGACCAGGGTACAGGAAACTGAGCCTGACCCATATCCAAGAGAGAACATTTGATTAAAGTGGAACCAATCATTTCTAAACTCAGAGCAGAAGCTATTGGTCTGTATAACCCTCCAATCATTAATCTATCAGTGCCCATCGTCATACAGGTTAAACCTTATGAGCATCAGGTATTGTCATAAGCAGTGATGGAGACAAATGTTGCTACTTCATTAGGGAACCCTCATATTCCCTCTATGACTATCACTACAGGGGGTTCTATGCCTCCTAACCAACCGTCATTGGTCCAAACCACTATGGTCTCGACTGCCTCTACCTCGGGAAATGGTCTGATTTAGTCTATGGCGATGATCAATACTCCTTTCACCCAGAGTATGATAGGCCCTCTATTCTCATATGGGATTATTGGCTTTGATAAAAACTCTGTCCTTTCCTACTTCACTCTACAGAGTTTAGGTCTAGGTTAAGGGAGCTCGAACACTCCTCTGCAAGAGTCCATGGGGGGCACATAAGCTCCCTATAACACTTTCCCTAATGGAGGGGGTCATATACCTCCTTCATCCCCTTCACTTGGCGGTGCTCATCAACACTCTATTGGGCCAAACCTAAACTATAGCTCGTTTGGAGAAGGTAGTCAAGGAATTCCTTCTTATAGCATTTTTGTAGGTTCAAAAATGTTCTCTTTGTTTAGTGAATTTGGTAACAATGCATTCTCGTCAGCTGTCATCTCAGCCGGGGGCACCCCCGGTTATGGACAACAAAATCCTATGTAGGGTACTATTCCTGCACAGGGGGCAAACTCAAGAATTCCTTCCTCACAAGTACTTTGGAATCCATGGAAGGGATCAGTTCCCTCATCATGGATGTCGATTGGGGGAAACCCATTCCATAGCCAATGGAACCTCGGGCAAGGCTCAGGATCTATGCACGTCAGATCGGCAGGGGGAAACCCTTCCCAAAATCCTTGGAATACAATGCAAGAGAAACCTGCTACGTTCTATTACGAGATTCATTCGATGATGTCTCAACAATCGCAGAATCCGTACGCTAGTCATGACCATGGTTATTACCAGAACCCTGGCCAACAACCTAAATTTTTTTGGCAACTTGGTGCCAGCAAAAATCCAGGCTCCTTTTTCCCTGGTTATAATCAACAACCCAAATTACCATTTCTGGAAACTTTGCACTTGCCAAACTTGACAAGGTTATTAAATGAACACATTTTTCATGATCCACGTTGGCCTCCTATCCCTACTAAGTTGACTTCGGACATTCCAAATTTTGAGGCTAAGACTAATGAATATCCAGGTGATCATGTGACTACCTTCTATTTATGGTGTTCATCCAACTCTTTGAGAGACAAATCCATTCAATTGCATTTGTTTCAACACACTCTCATCAGGAGTGCTGCAAAATGGTACATTGAGATCGACTACTCAAGATACTCTACCTTTGGTCAATTGGAGATGGTTTTCTTAAACCATTTTCAATTACCTGTGAGATATAATGTCGACATCAAATTATTGGCCAACTTTGAGAAGAGAAAGGCAGACCATATCTTCAATCACATCTGAGAATGGAGACACCGGAAGAGTTTGATAAAAGTACCAGTCCCACCAACATTCCTTCTTGAGTGGTTCCTTAAGTATTTGGTACCAAGTTTATCTAAAGACGTCACAACGTCAGGGGTCTTTTCAGAAGAAGAAGTGATAATGAGATCTCAACAAATAGAGCTGATTTACTCTTAGTCTGGTTTACTTTACGAAGTTTTTCTAGATTCACCACGGTCGATACTTGACAAGACCAGATAGAGATCTGGAGCACATGTTGATGGTATTGTTGGTTCAATGAAAATGAATCACGTTGATCAGTTGTTGAATAAATTGCAACAATTGTCAATACAGTAGACAACGGCCAACTAGACCACTGGTTTGGTTGGTCCCCCTACTCAAACATTAGATGTACACAATCTGCAATCGACAAACCTGAAGGCCACGCAACAACTTGACAGAAAGAAGAAGTAGCGAAAGAAGGGTATGGGGGATAAGAAACCTACCAATAATTCTTGCGGGGGCAACACAGAAAAGAAGAAGTTGAAGTATCCATGTAATCTTTGCATGAAAAACCATCCGACTCACCAGTTCCCTCGTCTTGCGGAGGCCTAGAAGTTATTGGCACAACAAAAAACTGCCATGTTAATGAACCCATTTCCACATAGGAAACATTGAACTCAAGCCTCTTTGAGTAGAGAAGGGGGAAGTTAGGGACCCCCTCCATCTTCAAGTAATCCTTCATCCATGAATGTGTACATGATGAAAGGTAGTGTTGATATAGAAACTAGGATACATGACTACAAAATGCCAAACACCTCTGAGAAAGGTAAAGAAGTTGAAAACCCTCCTCTACCTCTCTAGATTGAGAAGACGTTTGGAGAAACAATGACACGCATCCCAAAATGTGCATTCAAGAAATATTCCCACAATAGAAACACAATGGCCACCCATAACTACTCTGTGGTGGAGGATTTGTCTCAAACCCCTTGTGCAATGTCTTATTTGGAAGTTCTCTAGAGATTCCTTTCCCATAGAAAGGCTCTGTTAGCTTTCTTAGGATATGCTAAGACTTGTAATCCAGGAATGATCATGCTTGATACGACCAACTTAAAACCTCGTCTCCCTTACCACATGGAGTTTTAGATAGTAGTGGCTTACACCACAAATTTTTTTACTTGGAACATTTTATGCACGGTGGTTGATGAGGGTGCCTCGACATGCGTGATGTCTTTGGAATGTTGGAAGTCCATTAGCCAACCCGTTTTGTCTCCATCAACTACTTTTCTTACCTCTTTCGATGGTCGTTCATTCTGACCACATGGAATCATACCCTCTTTCCCCATGCAGTTACAGGGGAAGACCGTGTGCGTTGAGGTTGAAGTGGTCGATGCATCTCTCGAATACAATATCTTTTTAGGAAGGAGTTGGAACTATGCTATGCAAGCAGTGGTCATGATAGTTTTTTGGGTCTTGTTGTTTCCACATGAGGGCCATATCATGTCCATTGATCGGTTATCCTTTTCCCGTCCTGACCCTTCATCGGGGGTATCCACGGTCCCGATGATTGATAACCCTCAGCCTGACATCGTCAATGTAGGGATTGGTTTGTGCCCACCTTTGATGGGTAATTTCGATTAACCACCTCTGACCAACAAAGTCAAATACATATCGGTTGTCCCCGACCAACCTAGGGTTGAAATCTTTCAAATCCTGTCATTTCACATGACTTACTTTAATGATCCATGGACGCTTCGTTCCCCATCATCCATGATGGAAGGGACAAGGCACCATGGCATGACCATGCCTTTGTCCGCAATAGAAGTTGTATACTCTATAGTCTAGAAAGCTTCCACCAACCCCGATCTGACTTCTGCACAGGAGTTAGATCCAGTTCTTGAGCCTATTTGGGCTCAAGGTTCCCTCGCCGATACTGATTCTTTAGACTTATTATTTCCCTTAGACGAGGAAATTATTGAGGCAATGACTAGTCTAGATAGACCCTAGGATGATCTCCATCACATATATTATTTCTTCCCAGAGTTAAGAAAAATTCAAGTAGGTGAATTGAGGTAATGACTAGTCTAGATAGACCCTGGGATGATCTCCATCACAGATCTTATTTGTTCCCATAGTTAAGAAGAATTGAAGTAGGTGAATTCATTTTGACTATGACTAGAGATAGGGCTTGTCCTATCAATCCTTTGGCTACACACACTATTTACACTGAAGGAAATATGGAAACCATTGCTAAAACGATACCTATTGATATCTCTAGAACCCCTGGCGTCATGGAGAATATCTTTGTCGGAGCAGACTGCTCCCTTGAGGATATTGGAATCTGCAAACATTTGTTTAAATAATTATGTGATGTATTTTCATGGTCTTACGAGGAAATGCCAAGAATATATTCAAGAATCGTCAAACATGAAATCACGACATATTTTGACGCTAAGCCGGTCCGACAAAAGCTTCGTTCGGTTAATCCTAAGAAAGAAGCAACTATTAATGTTGAAGTAGAGAAACTACTCAAAGGTGGTTTCATCTACCTCGTTCAATTGACTAAATGGGTGTCAAATCTTGTTCCAGTCAACAAACAATAGGGTACGATTCGCGTATGTAGGGACTTCCACGATTTGAACAAGGCATGTCCAAAGGATAATTTCTGCACTCCATTTATCGACCATATTTTTGATGAATGCGCAGGCTGCGAGGTATTTTTTTTCATGGATGGTTTTTTGGGATATAATCAGATACAGATCAAGCCCGAAGACCAACACAAAACTACTTTAATTTGTTCGTGGGGTACATTCACTTATCGGAATATGCCTTTTGGTCTGAAAAATGATGGAGCTACTTTTCAGCGGGCCATGTATTTTTCTTTCCACGACCTAAAACACATAGTCAAGGATTATCTTGATGATTTAGCATGACAATATCGTAAGAGAGATGATCATCCCACACACCTCTGAATTATCTTTGAGCGATGTCACTACTACTGGATTCGCTTGAATCCAGACAAATGCAGTTTTTTCGTAACATTGGGTCATCTGCTAGGTTTCATAGTTTCGACAATAGGGATCATGGTCGATCCTCTAAAGGTTGAGGCAATAGTTCATGTGCCTCCCCCATGCACAATCCCTCATCTTCAGAGTTTACAGGGAAAAGAAAACTTTCTACGACGTTTCATCATAAACTATGCTGAGATCATAAAGGTTTTCATGCATTTACTGAAGAAGGATGTTCATTTTCATTGGAATGAAGCCGCTGAGCTCTCTTTCAAAGAGTTATAACGTGCCCTCATGTCTTCTCCTCTACTTTGGGCACTCAATTATAATAAAGATTTCTTATTGTACTTGGTTTTCACAGATTCAACCATCGGTATGGCCTTGGTTCAAGAGGATGATTTTCTCTCAGAACACTTGATTTGTTACCTAAGTCAAGGCCTGGTTGGACCAGAACTCAATTATTCCAACGTTGAAAAACTTGTGTTGGAAACAGTTTATGCTATCCAACGGTTCCGTCATTGCATATTGGTTTGCAAGACCATCATCATTGTCATTGTGAATCTATTTCAATATGTGTTGACATGATGTGTAATCAACGAAAAAATCAGTAGATGGATGGTTATCCTCCAGGAATTCGACTTGGATATTTTTTTGAGGTAATCCAAAAAGTCATTGGTCTTAGAGAAACTCATATAGGAACTTCCGGTCGAATCAGTTGATGTTATAGCCGAGGAGTCGCCTATGAAAGGAGACATTTTTTTTATCGCATCTTCGGACCCTTGGTATGGAGATATACTAGTCTATCTCTAGACTTTGAAGTGCCCCACCTCTACTTCTCGTGATGAGCATCGCCGTATACACCATCAGGCCAAGAACTATCTCATACTCAATGACACTCTGTATCATCGAGGTGTATATTGCATCCTTCGTCGGTGCCTCGCTCATTAAGAAGAGGAAATCGTGCTTAACGATTGCAACACTAGAGCATGTGGGATTCATTTATCTAGGTTGTCAATAACCAAAAATATTCTATGCCCCGGTTAATTTTGGCCGACATTAATCAAATATTGTGTTGAATCGGTCAAGAAGTGCCACCACAGTCATATATTCTCTAAGAATATGAGGGCACACTCCACTCCCATGTTTCCCATCGTCATAGTTGGTCCTGTCACCAAGTGGGGGATTGATTACACTACATGCAACCCCCCTTCATCAAGGGGGCACTATTATATCATCGTAGTAGTAGACTACTTCATGAAGTGGATCGAGGCTATCCCTACATTTAAAGATGATGGCAAGACAAAAACTCTCTTTTTGTTTAAGAAGATAATAGCAAGGTTTGGTGTCTCGAAAGAGATTTTCACTGACCATGGAAGTCACTTTCAGAATAAAATGATGTCTGAGTTAACGTCAAAGCTTGGGTTGAGGCAAGAACATTTTTCACCCTACTACCCACAAGTGAATGGTCAGGTGGAATTTGTGAATAGGTCCTTTAAGACTATTTTACAATGAACAATCAATTTGGCAAAGTCAAATTGGCATTTGATGTTGTAATCCACATTATGGTCCTACTGAACATCTGTTAAGACTGCAACCGATTTCTCACCTTTTCAACTCGTTTACGGGCTGGAAGCAGTCTTTCCTATAGAGTGATAGATCCCCTCTCTAAAGTTGGTAGTACATTTATTTCTAGACACTTCACTGCTTGAAGAGCATTTATTATATCTTGAACAACTCAATGAGCAGCGTCGGGATGCAGCCTTGGCTAACAAGGCTCACAAACAAAAATTAAAGTGTTAGTATGATCGGTCCGTTCATCCTCGGATTTTCTCTGAAGGTAACCTTGTCCTAGTATATGACCAAGATAAGGATTCCATGGGGGCAGGAAAGTTGAAACCCATGTGGTTCAGACCTTTCATCATGAAGGAGGTTCTAAAGAAGGGAGGTTATTGTCTGGTGGACTTTGAGGGAAATGCTTTGGTGGAGCCTAGAAATGGGCTCTACCTCAAGAAGTATTACTCTTAGGTGGGTCGCCTTGGGTGACTTATTGTACATATGTATAGTTCTTATACATTTTATTTTTAGTTTTTGTCTTTTTGGTTTTATGGACGTGTCATATTTGATGTCATGTTTTTCACTGTGGCAAATTTCAATTGAATCAGAGGTATTTGTTGGGTTTGTGGATGGTGCTAGCCAACACAATCAGAGGCTTTGTTCCGCATCTTGGGTGATTTTCACATCTCAGGGCCAGTTGCTATCTTTAGGAGGTATCTGTTTAGGTGACGTCACAAACAATATCACCGAATATAGTGCAATTTTAGAGTTTCTTTGTGAAGCTTTGTCACATGGTATCTCTCACCTCTGAGTCTACTTAGACGCTCAATTGGTTGTGTCCCAGTTAAATGGGATTTACCGTGTTTACGATCCTACTCTACACCAATGGTTCCTTAGGGTACGTCTCTTAGAATGAATCTTTTATTACATTACGTATATCCATGTTCCTAGGAGATTGAATCAAATCATAGATACCCTATCTAATCATGTATTAGATTGGCATATTGCACACATGTAAGAAAAAGAACACACACACATGTAAATATATTTGTAAAATAAATGTAATCCATAAGACGTAAAAAGATGTAAATACAATATATATTTCAAAAATATCAGAGTACATGGGTGGGCATAAGTGCCTCAAAAATATGTAAGAGTCACGTGGCTTATTCCCTCAAAAATATACAAAAGGTTCCCTCGACACATAAGTAGTCTAGCCTAGCTAAGGGTGGGGCCTGTTGTCCCTTCCATAATGAACAACAACATCTTCCAAATTCTGGAAGAGCTGGACTCAGGTCCATGGTACCCCAACTACATGAGGTTGCAACTCTGGTGGTAGATCCTCGATCTCTACCATAGGGACTGCATGAGTGAGTGCAGTAAGGTTCCACTCCACCCTTCTCAATACTCTCTCATTGTCTCCAGCTGGAGGCCCCCCTACTGTTGTTGTTGGTCTGGAAGCTGCAGTTGGTCCTGCCTCTAGTCGAGGATGCCACCTAGTCCTCGAGACATCTACTGGATGCACTGGTCCCACATCTATACATAATAGATACATAGTTGTCAGATACTCTGGTACACATAAAAATGATATATATAAAAAGAAATAAAAATTAAATAACTCTGAAAAAAAAACATACCCATTTCTCCTCACTCCGCTTGGAGAGGTATAGGCATGTTAGGATCTCTAGAAAAGTTGATCTTGGTATAGGGGTAGTCCTCTATATCCAGAATCTTCTAATACCACTAGTCAAATAAAGCATCGTTGAAGGCCTCAATGTTCCTCCCTCCCCCTTGTCGCGGCATCAACACCGCCCATATGAGTAATGCTGGGAGAGAGTCCATGTGCCTTTGTATCGTCTCTTGCGAACTAAGACTGGGTACCCTCTCGAAGAAAGAGGAACATAGAATAGTCTCGAACCCAAAGTTTTTTCTTCTCCTGTATCTGACACTATGTTAGTTGTCTCTTCATGCAATCTAGCATGGTTGTACTCAAGTAAAAAAAAATTTCATTTAAGCACCGCACCACACAATGCATGTGCACCCGGGAGGCCTGATGTAACACCGCAGATCCAGTGATCCGCCCAATGATTAGCACTATCACTTTCAACAATATATTTCTGATCTTGTTTATCAGCACCTGAGAACCCACTTTATCAGTACCAACTTTGCAATGGAGTCCAATCAACTCCTCAATGTTGTGAGGCCCAGGGGGAAAGGTACGCAAGTTGATTGGATCCCCTCTCCTCGAGAGACTAGTCAAGAAGTAAATATCTTCAGTCATTGTAGTCAATGTCTACCCCTCAAGCATAAATGCCTCAACGTCAGGATGCCAATAATCTATCAAAGAATTCAACAACCTGGGTTGAGCCCTCATGAACAGACACTGGAAGAATTTCAAGAACCCACATTGCGCTAATACAACGATAGTAAAAGGGTCTTGTGAGACAAAAAACTCAATATATTCATGTTCCCTCTCTCTTCAATGGACATACATCTTGCAAAATGACAAGTTCATGGGGAGTTAACTCTTGATTTTTATTTTTTTCCACATATTGGAGGGTGTACGTGCACTGTATTGGACATAGTCACATATGCACGTGTGCATATTGTTTTTTTCACGTGGGCATACATGGAATGTCCTAAGACATCCAACATACACATAGGGCCAAACTTTTTAAAGGTCAGCGCCCCCCAAAAAAACAAAAGGAAATGCAAAAAGGAAGAATGGAAATGGAGGAGGGGCTAGTTTTTACTTACTTGGTCCAAGCGGAAATTTGTTTCATCCACTGAAGCTCCCATAATCAACTCTTTTGGAAAAGGGGTGTTTTTGAATTTTTTGTCAATTCGCAATTTACAATGGTGATAATGAGCTGCCAACTTCTATTTATAGATTTTTTGGCCCCTTTTTGTCATTTTGTGGACCCTTTTGTTGTTTTTTCTAGCCTAAAAATCATTTAGTGTGGTTCTCGAGTTTCTTTTGGGATGTTACAATACATTTTACTTTTGGTTCGGTGAAATTATTTGAGAGTTGGGGGACTTTTAAGGTCCTTTGGTAAAAATTATTTTTTCCAACTTTATGCATTTAAGATAGGATTCCACCTCCACTTGTTGCACCTCCTTGTCTTTTTCCTTTTCCATAGGATTGATCCAACCGGGTTGTGACACAGAACCATCACTCCTTCTCTAGAAGTGTCATATTCTAGTGGTAGAGCCTACCTTCACATGGATTCCCTAGGTAGATCCTGGTTTCATTTTGGTGTCCATACCATCGCTAATGACTTTAGGCTCGGGAGTCCTTTTAGTCCTATCTTGATTATGAATTCGGGCCTTCACATGTCTAATATGTTATCACTCTTGGTTTCACCCTCAGGACTCCCAAAATGACGAGTCTTCTTTTAAGCCCTTTTTAGACCCTCTAAACATAAAAATATTTCCGAGTGATCTTGTTTCCTTTCACGCTCACCAAACTAAAATTTGAAGGCACGTCTGTCCAGCGGTAGTTTACCACCTTTTCAGTCTGGATGGTCAAATGTACGAACACATGTATACTCTAAGGGCCTCGGTTCTCTATTAGAGTATTCTCAGGTATAAATTTAACCCTTTTTCAGTCCTGAGGGACTAAATTTATGAAAAAGGAACCCCCACAGAGTCCATATTTAAGCTCTTTTCAGACTCCCTAAAATTGAAAATATTGTCGAGTGACCTTGTTTCTTCACACTCATTAAATTGGTCAAGAAGAACATCCCTTACGGAGTCCATAATTAATCTCTTTTCAGACTCCTTAAATATGAAAAGATTGTGAAGTGATCTTGTCTTTGTCACACTCATTAAAATGGTTTTGAATAGACATCTATTCATTGCTAGTTTACCCCTTTTTGGAACCGACTATACTACCTTCGAAAAAGGTACCCCAATGGAGTCTCCTTTTACGCTTTTTCAGACTCTCAAAAAATGAAAAAACATCGATATTACCTTCTCTAGCTCATTAAATTTACATCGAAGGACATTATCATTGTGTCTTATTAATCACATTTTCATTCCTCCGTCTTTGGCCTAATGTCGGCTCCATGTTTCTCTCAACTAAACCATCTGAAGCATGCCTTATACACAAGACTTGTAGCACTTTGCCTCTGCGTCTTGACACCTTTACTCATGCAGGATTTTTCCTGAGTGTCCTTTTCTTGCATATGTCTCCTTTCTCTAAGAATCAACGTGTTCCTTGCGCTTGGAACTAGTATGCCTGCGACACTCGTTCCTCGTTTGTAACGTAGCATTCTTTTATTCTTTTTCAATATTTCCAAAATTATTGAAAAAGACAAAAAAAATCAAATATACCCCAAAAAGAGGAAGGGGAAATTATTTTATTTATTTTAGCAGCACAATGAGTCGCCCTTGGAAAAAAAACATCCTTTTGTTTGTTCATCAAGCTCTAGGATTCAATATGACCTTAGGAAGTTGTTCTCGCTACATAGAGCTATGTCCTCCTTCATTTGGTTATCCTTCCAAACATATGGAGAGTTTGTGTTGCCTCCTCCATCGTGAACTTATGTCAATGCCATGCTTCCTGAATCTCATCATTCTTCTTTCTTTTGTCCAAGGGAAGTTTTCCTAAAATTGATTCGGCCCTTATGCATTTTTTCACTTGTCCTCATGCCCAACCACCCCGAAAGTCCAATCAAGTCCTTGCTCAAAATCAATGAAGTTCTCTTCCTGATCACCAAGATCCTCTTGTCTATTCCCGACGAGTCATCGAAGACCTCTGGGTAGTGCATTCGTACACTGATATTACATTCCTACCTGAGGTTTGAATATTTTGAAGTTGTTGCTCAAGCTCTGAAGACCTCATCTCCATCCATCAGGTGTCATTAGCTTCTTGAAGATGGATACTATACATGTATATATTTTTATTTTGAGATGTAGATCCATTGTGTACTGCTTGTGGATACACTTTATATGGTTATATGACATGGATCTGCAATGTATTTGATTGGCAGCCATGATTTTATTTCATCCCAAGCATGGGTATGCCCACCTCAGTGAGACAAATTGTTATTTTGCAGATGGCACCTCCTGAACTCTAGTCTATGGGCTCACTCGCTTCATACATTGGTAAATATTTGTAATCTATTTCGGCCATCAGATGCTCTTCTGACCTCATACATTAGGGGGCATCTGTTATAACCCTAAATTTCACCAGACATGCATACTTGGCATCAAGCCATATTACTTGCTATTTTTTCCAAGCCATCATTGAATAAATATTTTGAAAAACCATTTATTTGAATATGTATGTGCCCTGCATCACTATTTCCCATGTACATGCACTAGCTGCACCATTACAATTGGTGTACACTCAGAAAAAAGAATGAAAAAATAAAAATTGCAAGGGGATACAGGTTTTCGGGTCGTTACCTAACCATTTGACTTCCCATAGCCAGTCACCCCAACCGCTACTATCTTTTTGGCTTATAAAAGAAGGTGTTGGGGTCCCATTCTAGGAGGAAGCATGAGAGCATAGAAACTCTACCCATTTCAGTATTCTCCCTTTGTCCCAATATTGTGCAACCACATTGTGAGTTTGAGCCAGAATTCCTTTTTAGTCCATTGAAAACCCTTTCCATTTCCCTAGAGAGAAATTAAGAGGAGAAGAATACATGGAAGTAGTTGGTGCATGGTGAAGAGGATCCTAGGACTGAGTTCGAGGAGCAATTGTCAGTCTCATATTGTAAATGAATTTTGTGAGATTAATATAAAGAAATACTTTTTCCATCCCGCCAAATGATGTCTTAAGTATTTATTATTTGTTTACATTTTTGTTATGATATATAACCCACTAATCCATATATAGAATGCATGTTTTTGGTTTCTTGTTTTTCTTTTGGTGAATGCAGGTTGGCCTTGGGAGGATATCTGTAGTCGATAAACAACTAACCGCAAAGGGATAAACACCGGACACGGGTAAGGTATGGCTACTGAATCCCTATACTTTGTCTTTTATGTATTATTGTGGGTAATGTCAGTATAGTTGTTAAAAGTAGGAGACTTTAGATGGTTAGCTCTCCCTCCACTTTAGAACCCTGGTGTAGTCCATAGGGGGGTTTTCCCGCTATAGCATCAGAGACTATGGTCGGAAGCACTTAATTGTGAAACATACATCCAAAGCATATCTCCCCATAGATATGTCAAGGATAAGATCCCCTATGAGGCTTGAAGCGGTCTCAAACCGGAAGTGACCCACTTTTGCATTTTCTGTTCACGTGTATGGGCCTGGATTCCCTATGAAAAGAGGAAGGCACTTGATCCACAAAGAACTGAGTGTATTTTTGTTGGATACCCTAAATATGTGAAGGGATATACTCTTATTTATCTTTCCTCAGACTGGCTCATCATTGAGCGTAGTGTCTAATTCGAGGAAAGTCTCTTGCATGTACCTCAACAACTACATGTAGACACATTCATTATTCCACCTGTTCGAGATGATGAGCATGCACATGTCGAATCTTATTCAGATGAGAGTTCTAATTCAAAGGAATCAGATGATTCAGATTCAAGTTCAGTACAATCAGATGTAGATTCAGAGCATCCAGATGCAGTTGGAGAGATAGAGAAGAGGCCCAAGTGGGAAAAAACTACTCTTCAGGATGTAGTATATCTCATTGGTGATCCAACTAATATTAGGAGGACTCAATCCGATTTTGAGGAGCCTCCTGTTGCACTCAATTCCACTGAACCATTTACCTCGAGGCATCTTTTCTTGGTTCGGTATTCAGATCCACAGTCTTATGGAAAGGCTTCTGGAAATCCCTTTTGGGAATCCTCCATGCAGGAGGATTAAATCTCCCTCCTCGAGAACCAAATTTGGGATCTAGTTCCCCTTCCTTCTCGGAGGAAAATTGTCAGATGCATATGGGTCTACAGGACCAAGAGTGCATCAGATGGACAGATTAGAAAATACAAAGGCAGGATTGTTTCCAAAGGATTTCAGTAGGTGCATGGTATTGACTATGATGAGACCTTCTCTCCAGTAGCGAAGATGGATTCCATATGATTGGAACTTTCCATTACGAAAGCCAAGGGATGGGAAGTCCATCAGATGGATGTGAAAAATGCATTTCTTCATGGTGATCTCTCTGAGGATATCTATGTGGAGCAACCCCAGGGATTTATGTAGGAATCATTTTTTTTCTGCCGACTGAAGAAGTCCCTTTATGGCCTCAAGTAGGCTCCGAGGGAATGGTATACCAATATGGACTCCTACCTGTTGCCACATAACTTATACATTGTAGATCAAACCTGAACGTCTACATGCTCAAGCCGACTGATTCACTTCTACTCTTAGTTCTGTATGTTGATGATTTATTGATCACGCGTTGCTTGAATTTAGGAATTGGTGCAGTCAAGAGGATTCTACATGACAAGTTTTTGATGATGGACATGGGTTTGCTATACTTCTTCCTTGGACTCGAGATTAGTTAGTATGAATCAAGCATCAAACTATCTCAACTCAAGTATGCATGAGATATCCTTGAGAGATTTCACATGACAGACTGCAAGTTTGCTCTGACTCCTTTCTTATCAGGAGTCAAACTTGAGGATGGAGGGTAGACTCCACTGGTTGAAAACACACTATACAGACAACTAGTGGGGAGCTTGTTGTATCTCACACACTCCAAACCAGACCTCTCCTATGCAGTTGGTGTAGTTTCCCAGTTCATGAGGGAGCCACATGAGCTAAATTGGAAAGTTGCAAAGCATATCATTTGATACGTACAGGGCACCATCACCTTTGGGATTCATTATGAAAAATACTCTACATTACATATCATCGAGTTTATTGATTCTAACTGGGCCGACGATAGCACTGATCACATGCCCACATTTGGTTACTCACTTAGTATTGGTTCTGGGCCTACCTTTTGGTTGAGCAAGAAGCAATATGTCATTACTCTATCTTCATTCAATGCAGAGTACAGAGGGGTAGTTAACATAACCATTTAGGCTATGTGGATACAACATTTTCTCACTGAGTTGGACATTTAATTTCACCGATTGATCGCCATATGGTGTGACAACCAGAGCACTCTAAAGTTCTGCAGAGATCTAGTTAAGAAGCAGAAGATGAAGAACATCAATATCTAGATGCACTAAATATGAGACTTAGTACACGAGGGGATCATCGACCTACATTTCTATCCTTAAACACAATAGATGACATACATCTTCGCCAATACCTTCACTGAGAAAAAGTTCCATTCTCTGCGAAGTTGTCTTGGAGTGAAGGACACATTTTCCTAACAACTGCAGTTCTTATTTTTACATACATTGTACCTTTAAGGGGGGGTTTTCCCATGAGGTTTTCCCTCTTTCCTCACTTTATTTTAGTGTATCTTTTGTATTTGGGTACCTAACATGGCCTTATTTCCAGGACCCGTTCTTTATTTTCACCATAGTGATGTTTAGTGAGGGTGTTGAAGTTACTTCACACACACCTAGGATTTATTTTTCCTAATGTTTTTCCTTGTTTTTTAGTCATTATTAGTCAATATAAAATTTTCTATATTTTAGGGGAGAATATTCCACTTGGAGAATATTCTCTTCAGTTGACACTTTAGTTTGACTAGTTGAGTTAAGTCTAGATGTTGCATTGGTTTTGTCACCATGCAACAATGGAATCATCACCATGCTAATGCACACTTGCCTTGGGATCATCACCATACTAGTGAATTATCCTTGATTCCTTGATATAATCCGTACTACACTCTGTTCAGTCAGTTAACTAAAGACTGGTTGACTAGTTAACTCAGCTAGGTGGCAGTTCACTCCCATAACTTCTTGAGAGACTAGAATAGGTATAATTTCACTCCCGTAACTGCTGGTGTGTGTCCAGATCACTCTAGGCCACCAATATGGCGCATTGGTTCTCCTCCAGTGTGCATTCATTGATTTATACATAGTATATCATGTGTAAATTATTCATTATTCATTACTGTTAATGAGAATTCTTCCATTATTTCTCTCCTTCTTCTTCTTTCTCAATTTATCTATGCAAATGTGTGTGGTATTTTCTAGATAGATCTATTCTGTGCAGGTTCAAAAATTTTACAAGAAGCAAACATCCACATCACTATATACAACAGAGGAAGAATACATTGCTGATGCATCGTGCTGCACATAAGTTATTTGGATGAAGAAAACATTATAATATTTACAAATAAAATATGATAATACCATTACTATTAATTGTGATAACACTAGTGCCATAAGAATATATAAAAATCCAGTAATGCATTCTAAAAAAAAAAAAATCCCAATTAAATACCATTTCCTAAGAGATCAGGTTACCCCAAAAATAGTTAAAATAGTGTATGTAGACACCAAAGAACATATTGCAGACATTTTCACAAAACCTTTTCCCAGGAGTACTTTTGACAATCTTCGATAGAAATTAGGATTACTTCAAAAAACTCATTAAAATCCATAAAATCGTATCTGAAGGGGCACATGGTCAGGGGAAGCATTTCCACAGGGGGAGCGAAGAAAGATCCCCTCTGCCATTGCTGTTAAAGGGGGAGGAAATTTATAAGAGAATAAATTTAAAAAAGAAAAAGGTTTCCATCAATGACAAAGGTGGAGATTGTTGGACATATTGTCATTGATGTGTTGTCATTGATTTGAATAGTCGAAGATCAATGTGATGTGATGATGATTTTTTATGATGAATTGTCATTGATAACAAACATGGTGCATAAGAGCGTTATTAAAATATTAGAATAAATAATGATGAATGTATTAGAAGGAAGAAAATTAATCGAAGATCAAAAGAGATGACACACATGAGTCGTTCGATAAGGAATCATAATATATTGTGACCGTCGAAGGATGAATTCAACAGAATTATACAACAATCGTCAGATCTTGGAACTGCAGAGAAGGACCTTCAAATTAACACCTGATTAAGTCCCGACCTTCCGATCAGCACAAGTAAGATCTACGATGGAGATAAATTGCAGATATCAGAGGAAAATATAACATTCGTTCATGTTTAACCTCCACAATCCTCCTAAACCATTGATCTGTAAATTCAGCAAGATCAATGGTTGGCATTGGTTGCACTACCAACAAGAAACTTCCATTGCATAACTCAATGACTATTTTAAACATCATGGTAGTTAAGACTCCACAATCATCCTTGATAATTGATATACTCCAGGATGAATCATGACCCTTAGATCAAGTGCGGTGTAAGGATAGTGCAAGGTGTACTAAACAAATGAAAACAAGAAGTCATCATAGTATCATGAATTATTAGGTAGGTAACCACTCTGGAGGGATTGAACTACCTCATATTTCTAGTAACCCAGAGTGTTGTAGAGCCGAAGCTCTGAAGTAATATCTGACCATCCATCAAGAAGGAAGATTCACAGTCAATATCCTAAAAAGTGCACAATGAGAAGAGCATTTAAAAAATTCCGTGTTGAGATTGTGTGGAGCGTCCACTCAACTGTAGATAAAAAATCAACTGTCTGATCTACTTCAACAAAATGCACTCAGAGGGATTGAACCTCTCAGATTTCGAGTAGCCTAGAGCCTCGGAGTCAGGAATGGCCGAAATGAATTTGGACCATTGATCTAAGAACCAATCACATTCGTTGGATCAATTATTCATATGAACCTACGACAACACATCAGGAGATCCACATTAGCAAGGACACATGGTGAAATCATATGGTGACAAGTGTCTAGGTCTATATGGCACTTTAGGTTACGTAAATAACGAATCTAGGTGACACGTGGTAGCCACTTAGCCAGTGCCACAACAACAGTGACGTTAGAAAGTTACGTCACTTCGAGATTATGTCCTTCAGGAAAAACAATGTCTAACACTAGAAGCTGCCTGAAGCACCGAAGCACGAGGTCATGAACTAACATCAGTCATTGATCTAATATCCTCTGGATTCTCACATGACCGTTGGATCAAAATGTAGTGGAAAAATATGTAAGGACTCCCATGTTTACCACTTCAGTGCTGACCAACTATGAAGGAAATTGAAGCAAAAATTACCTCAACCTCTGAAGCCTCAGAGTCCTAAAGTCCCGAAGTAAATAGTGGTCTTCCATATCAACATTGGATTAAGTCACAGTCGTTGGATTAATAAGTAAAAGGATAAGTAAGGATTGGAGCTAGACGATTGATTTGTTTCTAGGAATCACGCCACCCATCGGATCAACCCTTGTGAGAGGTAATCACTTCGGGGATTTGAAACTCCGGAAGATTGGATGACAGAGAAAATGCCCGAAGGATAAAGTTTGGAGGACTAGGTTCCAGCCCCTGTTCATGGTTTATGAACACATAAAACCTTGAAATACTGGGAACATTGCTTAAATTAATAATCCCATGGTTTTTCACATATTGTCATATGTAAATGGTTTGAAGGAAGTGCCTCTACACAATTCAATTTATACAATATTTGTGGAGACATGGAATCGAGTTAGAAAGGAAATCAATCCATATCTATGATCGATTTATGAAAAACACTCTCACTAAATTAAAAAACCTTCATGATAATGTTTGAATAATAATAGAGAATATTGTTAATTTAAAATGAAGAGGTGCGATGGTCCAAACAAAGGGAAACAATGCTTCATAGTTCACACCCATTGGAAGATTATATAAATGAGGAAGAATGGTGAGAAGAAAGTGTCTATGTAGTCCATATCAGAAGATCAAAACAGAAGCAAAGTCCAAGAAGAAGAAATGGTATTCTTATGAAGTGAGGGTGGAAGGGAGGACCACACAAGGATTCATATCCTTTACTAAGTAAGTGTAATTTAAGGGAGTTACAGAAGTAGAGTATAACAAAAAGAAATGATGATTCTTATGAAGTGAAGGTGGAAGGAAGGAGCACAAAATAATTCATATCCTTTACTAAGTAAGTGTAATTTAAGGGAGTTGGTGCTTCCTAGGGTTGGTGCCCTAAATACAAGGGAGTGGGCGCTTCCTAGGGTTGGTGCCCTAAATACAAGGGAGTTGGTTCCCTAAAGATAAGGGGGTCAGTTCTTCCTAGAGTTGGTGCTTCCTAGGTTTGGTGCCCTAAAGAAGGGGATTTGTGTCTCCTAGAGTTGGTGCTCTAAAAAGGATTGGTGTCCTTCACTATTCTTCATAAAATCCTTGTAATTCCTATTAATTATATTTATATAATTGATTTTACAAACACATCCATTATTGATCTATTGTGGTAATTAAAAAAATATAAAAGTAACTGTTAATTGTTGAAAAAGGGTAATATTGATTCACCCCCCCTCTCAATATTCCAACAGATCCAATATGTTTTAGGCTGAAAGGAATTTTATTATCCATGAAATTATCATAAGGAAATATGAATTTAGTACTAGGTTGATCCTGGGGCTAGATCTAAATTTGATTATACCCAAAAAATCCACCCATAAAGGAAAATATTTTGCTTCCCACACACTCATCTATAATCTAGTCAACGAAAGGTGTGGGAAAGTTGTCCTTCATAAAATATTTGTTTAGATCATGGAAATCCATATATATGCATATGGTTCCTTGCTTCTTATCTACAAGAATGGGGTTTGACACCCATTCAGTAACAGGAACTAGGTAAATGAAACCTGCTTTAAGCATCTTTTCCACCCGAGCCTTTATAGTTGTCACCTTCCTAGGATTTACATGTAGTAACTTCTGTTGAATAGGCTTGGAATTATAGTAAGTAAAAATATCATGTTATATAATGTAGGGGTCAATTCCTGGAATCTATTCATAGGACCAGATAAAAATGTCACAAAACTCTTTGAACAAAGAGGTATACATGCAAATATCTTTGAGAGAACGATCCACACTGATAAAAATATTTTCAATGATGTCAGGGGTCTTGTAGATGTTAATCATAATCATATTTAATATATCAGCTATGTTTCCTTTGACATAAACAAGATGTTTTTCCAAATGGTTCACATATCGATCGAAACCTCCACTTACAACTGATCAAAATTCTCTTCTTTCAACTCAATTGAGTTCTGGAAGGAAATATGATCAATGATGCAGATCCTTCCATGGTCGTTCCAACCCTATCATTGCCTCGATAATAGCTTCATCAAATGACAATATAGTGTTAAGGAAATTGCTTGAAATTGAAGAATTGTGAGCCCAAATGGGTTCCAGAAACCGATCCTCTTATTCTATCTATGAAGGAATAGGTATAGAGTCTACAGTTGCTTGATGTATTTCTCTATAAGATATCTCAATTTTAGAAAAATGCATGGCCATCCTGGCATGCACAAGACCTTCAACAAATTTTCATGATGAGGGTAACACCCAAGGTTATTCAAAGTGTGTGGTTCAAAATGAACCAAATCATGTAACAGGGACTGAGGGGATCAATTTATGGTAGCCAACTGGGTAAGATAAATGTATGAAATTGGTGTGGGGAAATAAAAAGTTCCCATCAGAGAAGGACACATATTGACACCAACGCTCTTAGTTAATGTATGATATTTATCAATTAATGGGACTGTAGATATAAGATTCACCATGGAGATAGATCATTTAAACAACATTTGATCTATCGTTATGATCTTCCCCTCATAAGGGAAGCACAAAACTCAAAAAATTGATGAGACAATAGACATCATCTCATAAGTACAAATCCTTCATAACAAATGGTTGTAGTTGAGCAGAGTGTAAACCACTTCAACTTCAACGGAAATGGTCTCCCCCCCTAACTATTCAGGGAATGAGGAAATAATACTATGCAGCCTAAACAATCATCCATTAAACATGTTTAATGGCATAGGAGACAGGGACACCTCAGGAGAGTCGATGGCTTTCCAACAAGACAATGACATCACACATGTTGAAGCTCCTTCATCAATGAAAGTTCTTCCAATAAATTGTTTCATTTACATGACATTAATTTGGAAGGCTACATGATAGGGACAGAGAGGTTTCACATCTACAACATCAAACTTGATAACAATATGACTCGAGGAGTTAGTAGCTCCTATAGCGTCCAAAAATGCATCTCATTGCATGGGGAAACTTTGAAGCACCTCTAGGGTTGTCATTGCACATGGTGTTTGAGCTAATTCCTCAATGATGTAATAGTTTGGTGAAAATCAAGAATTTGGGTTGTGATACACATGCTTGTACACACCTTTAAATATGTGTGGAACTGTTTCCTTCTCAATCTTCTCTACATGCAGAGAATTTTTAGGATCAAAACTTTCTTTCTCCTTGGACACATAATCAAGATTTCCATAATCGTAATCCCTGTTTGAAAAATCAATCTCCTCCTTCATATGGTTCACCATATTGATGAACAACCTTGTTTGATCCAACAAGGGTGAATTTTTGGTGCCCCCTTTCATATTTCCATCAAGAAACCCAACTGCATATTATGTCCTTATGGGAACAAATCCTTCAACACAATAGGTTTTTGTTGTGCTAACAGGTGTTGATCCTCTTCCATATTTGGGAACTGATGGGTAAGGTGATATTCACTACAAATATTGCATGGGAATTTCATCTTCTTGTTCTCCTTCTTCCCCCCAAAATTTGCATCATATTTAACATTTTTTTTTCCACCTCCCTTCTTATTCTTACCCTTTTAATTCTCCCCCCTGGGTTGTTGGGTACCCTTAGGGTCATCGATTGTATAATTTGAACACCTGACAATTGGATAGTGGAAATCGTCGAAGTCATAGCTTGATCGACTACCTATTACAAGGTAAATATATCTATGGAAAGGGGTAAACCAAAACAGATGGAAATGACTACATAAATCAACTCTAATCCCATGTATGCTATATAAAAACATATGCTAACAGAAAAAGATAAATAGCCTACCTTTTTTAGACGTTCAATGAAGTCCACCGTTGAGCACTTGACTCAAAGAAATTCACCTACAACTTGTCCTCAACAACAAATAAATGCAAGCATATGGTAATAATATATAAATTTAGCACATTCAATAATATAATCCATCAACATTCATAACAAATATGCCCATGGAATAAAAATTCAAATATTTGCAAGATATTAATTGGATGAGAAAAAAGTATTTCTATTAAAATGTAATCAATAGAAGTGAATGAATTACAAACTTTCGTGTCAGAACGATTTGAAACCAAGAAATTAAGTCCCTTCCAGCTGGGCCTCCACCAAAGGAAATCTCATATAAGAGAGATAATGAGGTTCTCAATAAAGTATGGAAGAGCTTGGGGGATGTACAATGCATTCAGACTTAAAAGGAAAAAGGGATGCAGACTCAATATGAAGTGAATAATTTCTCCAGAGTAACTTTTCTCTCAAAGTTGAATTCTTCTCCTCTTTTCCATGGCTTGGATATGGCCCATTTATAGCCTTCAAGTGGAACTGAATGGCCAAGTTAGAACGTTTCAAGTATATGGAAGGTCAAGGATCATGGAACCCGTGACGTGACATGGAAACCCGACACCATTTTTTAATTTTGGGCACAAAACCTAATGTACACAAGATATAATGGTGAATCCTACGTATCTGCATGCTGTATAATGGTTAGGGAATGCATATGTGGAAAAATATTGTTTTTATCTCTGGGATTTGCAAAATGGGACCTCGAGTTTGCATAGGGAAATGGAAAAGGAATTCTAAACAAATTTGCATAGGGTGAGGAAAATCTTGATATAAAAGATGCCCCCTAATGTGTGAGGTCAGAGGAGTATCTGCAATAGACGAAATACAATATAATACCCAGAAGTGGAGTAATGGAGACCTAGCTGGAAGAGTTAATTTCTCATGAGAATATTAGAATTTGTATTGACTTTGCACACATGGCTGCTAATTTGAATTACACTGCAGATCCATGTGAAAATATACCAAAAAATTGCTCATGGCCATGAATAGGCAATACAAAGGTGGATATATTCGAAAGGCTATCATAGTCATGAACAAGACCCATTAAATTCAGTCTAGAAATCAATCTAAAGATATCTATATACAATGGAGTACAATCTGATCTCCCATGATCACTGAAGTCACATAGGTACTCGTCCAATGAAAGATAGCAAAAACTTAGGAAAGTTGTGACTATGAACTAATGTCTTCAAGTCTTCTACACGATCCACCAAAGGTGCAAGTATACATCATGTGAAAAAAGGAGTTGAGGTCGAACACAATGAGACTTCATTTGATTATCGGTCATTAAGGTATACTGTTAACAAACGTGAGATAACCTGTCGATAATGAAAGTAGGTATCAAGACACCAAGTACATTCTTACAAGTGTGAATAAATGTTTTGGGGTTGAACACTTGAAGAATCCATATATCATGGGACATTGATGTATTCCCAACTGTTGATGGCAGGAGAACCTTCCACTAATTATTGCAAGTCTCTAGTTACTCATAGGACTCTAGGTCTTGTTTCCAGAATCGATGGGTTGAAGTTGATGGAAGGATACCCGCTGAAAGGAGAGCATTGAGGCATCTCTCATCATTCAGCATGAGGTAAAAAGAAAGAGCTTTATGATTTGGAGGAAATCGGATGAATTCACGAACCAATGGCCCTGTGCGTATTTCACATGTGCCAGATGCAAGCGGTACATGAAAAGGACCCTATGAATAACAACCAATAAGGAAACCTACTGAAAAATGAAAGGAAACTACCAATAATGATAATGGAATCTAAGACACTACACAAATCCCAATGTGTGAATATATTTCTTTCCCTTGAACACATGGGGAACCCCCTAGTCATCGTAAAATGATGAAATGTTGAATGTTGGGTTCAAGGTTACCTACCAATGATGAAAGTAGGACCAGGGTGCACAATAGGACTACAACTTCATGTAACTTTGAGACACACTGGGGGTATGACCGACATGCAAAGTCAAAAGTTCTAAGGAATGGCCGACACAGGTTGATAGACATCCTTTGAATAAGAGCATGAGACATATGGAAGATTCTAGAATCATAGAATCAATGATAAAACTTTGATATGTAGGAGGCATCAATCAAAATCTCCATAGTGACTGGAAGAGTAATCAGTCGAGGGAGTAAACTCTCTATAACGAGCTCAACTTCCTAAGGTCATGTTGAACTCAAAAATTTTGATGACATGTGGACTGAAAAGTTTTGTTCTTTGTTCAAAGGCAACATGACTGCTGCCAATATAAGATAATATTATTTTCTTTCCCGTGTTTTTTTTTTCTTTTCATAGTCAAATGAATGCTATGATACAGAGGAGGAAACAAGTGTTTCAAGTAAGAAACTAGTTCCAGCGGTGGAACATACCTATGCGCAATGCAAGGAGGTGCATGTGAGATGTGGACACTTGGGGGAATGTTTCCTCTTGGGTATAGGGTGTAAATATGCAAAGGATATAAACAAGGCTATGCTTGGCTAATGATGCAAACTGTTGAGGTTAAAGTATTATAATTGAAAAGAGAGAGATGACTATAGGCTCAATACTGCAAGCAAGAGAATGAGATGTAATTAAAACTTAACGCCAAAAAATGTCCTTTTTTTGTAATCTTAGTCTTCTTGGTTTTAAAAAAGGGGTAAACTTACACCAAATAAACGTCCTTTCAAATCCAATTTTGATTCGGATTATTTTCAGCATGAAATGAGAGCGGAGATATAATAAAGAAATGCATAGAGATATCGCGTATATCCAATAATATAACAGAAATATATTAGAGATGCAACCATAAACCCAGAGATACAGTAATACACGATTTCTATTAATGAATGAAATGTACAGAGACTGTAAAAATACAGAGTGAAAGACTCGCTAGAATGGTGGCAGCTTATCTCTGAGAAGAGATGTGACGGCTACTCGCATTCGCAAGAAGATGATTACAGTGAGGCTTGAAAGGCCCTTTTACAATATACGGGAATGCCAAAAGTCCTAGACATCAAAAAACCTAACCCTAGGAGATGAAGCACCAAAAGTCATGTGGGCCCGTTTGGGTAAGTGAGTACATCAACTTCCCAGGGTCGTAACTTTTGCATACGATCTCCGTTTTAGGCGTGTGATAGCTCGTTGGAAAGGTATTGTCGAGGAGATTCATTTTGGGGGATCAATATTCCTTTAGATATAATTGAGAACCTAGATCTAGAAAAACCTTCATTTGGACCCTCAAAATGGCCTCGAAAGTTAAAACCTGCTAAAAATAGTAAATTGCCAAAATGGCCAGAAAACTGTTTTGAGCCATTTGGAAAAGGTGGGTGGCCACCGATATCCACCTGGATCAAATTTACGAGTGTGAAAGAGACAAGTTCACTCGCCAATATTTTATTTTTTTGAGAGAGTCGGAAAAGATCCTAAACTAGACTCGTTGGGATTCCTATAGGTATAGGCCAGCATGCTTATGAGTAAGAAATGAGGTTCAAACATCAAGTCATGTATTAGGTACAAGGGAATCCCGATCCAATGGACAAAAATCTTTGCATGGGAACTGACTGGAGCAGGGGATCTGGCTAGGGTACCCATGTTTGTTAAGTCTCTACCATTCAATAATGACACTTCTATTTGCATATAGAAGGTTCCGTGTCACTATTAAATGGGTTCGTACCTAAGGAATATGAGTTGCAGTCATAGGATGATGCAAGTGTGCATAATGGATTGGTGACCTATCCTGTATGCTGGATGAAAAAGATACCTGTCCAAACTTATGAATGGGTGACATGGCGCTGAAAACCGCAAGAATCCTTGGATAAAACCATCAAAACCAACTCCATCCATTGTCATATTAGTCCATTACGTCAAAATATTAGACAAAACTATGTAAAGTGGGTAAATGTTTTCTATAAATAGTAAAAAAAACAATTTTACTATACCATTTGTATTTTTTACCCAAATAGTGCATTTTGGACCAAATTTGCCTCGAATTTCAACTATTGTTTGTGGTAGCTATGAGCAACAAAATCAACAACCGTCTAGACCAGGTAATTCATCTTGCTCCTCTCTTTATTTCTAGTGGATTAAATTTTGCAATTAGGCTTCCTTTTTTGAGTATTTTAGGGCACAATTTAGAAACTAAGGTATACGTGAGCTATATATCATCGAGTTGCATATACACATACCTTTACATGACTGTTTGCAAAAAATCCAACGTATAAGAAACCTTATACGCGACTGTGTAAATTGTAGTGTTGGCACAGGGGTAGGCCCAAGTTTGAACTCTAACAGTGCACCAACAAATCCTAACTACTAGCCCTTTCGACAACACCTGCAAAGCAGATGAAGTCTCACCTGAAGTAGAAATAGGGGCGTTGCAAGACACAAGTGTCTACAACCAGAGGAAGTGCAAGATGATTCTAGAATAACAATGCAAGATAACTTAGAGATAAAAATATTATTCATAACTTCACGAAGTTAGTTATATTTATTATCTTCAGTAGGGAAAACAACAATTCAATAACAATATAACATGTAATGACCCCAACCATCCATGCTAGGCCATGCTATGCTAGATAACTCTTATTTTCTCTCTGGAACATATTGTGACATACCCAACATCCAACTTAGCTATGCCACATAAATTGTCTAACTACATGCATTTAAAAACATACACACACAACACTCTTGCGAGAGCTTTATATATATAAAATGTAATAGACAAATACATCACGTAAATGCACGAATTCACACTGAAATAACAGTAAACATAGACATGCAACATATACAGGAAATACTCATAACATTTAGACAGTTATAAAAACACATAAGATAAACCCATAAATATAAGCAAGTAAATAACAACGTAACATGTAAATTTATCACCCAATTGGCACTTATCTTGGTAAGAATGTCACCAAATGCGTGCATACCTTCCACAAACCTCCCAACCTTAGACCACACTATTCATCACTCTCAAAAGTGAGCCACCCCCGATATGGGACTAAACTCCCCCCGGGTAAAGGGATTCCTAACTAGGCTAAAGGCTCATAGACAACAGGAAATACTCCATCTCAGGTGCTCACTCAATTAATAGAATATAGTCCTTCATTCTCTACATGCCTATCCCACCCCAAGAAGTGTACCCCTTCTCTGTTGAACATTCCCTCGGCTGCCCCACTTCTCTTCCAGGGCTTCAACAACAGGCTAGATAGGAAGTCTCAGAGCCCTGCAATTGTAGTTCAACACCTTTAGGAAATCAATCCCCAACAATTCTCTCACCCAGAGAATTCCTCACGGGCCTAAAAACCTGCTTCTTCAGTCCAACTCCCAAGCTAACCAACTACACGAACACAAAATGGCTATGGATACAGGTTCAGGTACAGTCATGAAGATACAAAGGATAGCTCAATGGGTGTGAATACTCATGAATGATTGACTACATGGCTGAATGATGGAAAAGATGATAGGAAATGAACTAAGTCCCAACAATATGTATGCATGTCCCCAACTTGACACTTGTCATGTTGGGAGTTACTTTGGCCCACTTGTTCCCCACTTTAGAACTTAGGATAAAATAATTATCCATACTTTATGATTTAAGAAATATTAATATAATATTACTTTTTTGCTTAAGATCCATAGATTATCCCCTTTCCTTAAATTATCCCATCCCTTTCCCTAACTAGTGGAGTTTAGTCCCCCATTTCTTTTATTGTGGTCTGTCTACGTGCAACGATGTATTTTATATTAATTATGAGATTTGTACAAAAGCAGGCGCACTGGCCTTTAACATCTAGGCTCTCCGGCCCAATCAAAACATAAGCATCCTATCTTATAATAACTTGGCTCACTAGCCTATAAAACATATCATAAATACAAAGGCTCTCTGGCTTCACAATCGCACACACTTACGATGTTGTGCACGATATCTTGGAATGTGCACACTTCATCATTGCACTACAGAGTACATGCGCACACTAAGCCATGAAATGTGTATCCAAAATGATATCAAAAAAAATCACCAGTTTAAGTAAATTTTCATTTACATTAAAATTGGGTTCGGCCTGAGGATATTACAATCCCCTCCCCTTATTTATGCATTGTCCTCAGTGCATCATGTACCCATATACAACAAAATTTCAAAAATCCTCAAAAAGATTTGGTTATTCTACCCGCATTGCATCCTCATGCTCCCAAGTAGCATCCTCAAGACCGTACTAGGTCCATTGGACCTTTACAAGCCCTATGGATCAATTTCGGAGCTGTTTGATTGTCCAGTCTAGAATGCGTACCAGATGCACTTGAAAAATGCCTTCTTGCTCCACCGGAACCACATTCCAATCAATAACATGATTAGCATCAGGTATATATTTCTTGAGAAATGATACATGGAATACATTATGAACAGACATAGATGCAAGCAATGCAATCATATAAGCAACTGGACCAAACCTCTATAGGATTTCAAATGGCCCACAATAGCGAGTTGCCAACTTTGAACAATTCCCCAATTTCAAGAAACTTTTGTTGGCCTTTACTTTCAAAAATACATGGTCACCCACTTTAAATTCCCTGTGAGTTCTTCCCTTATCATCATATGTTTTCTACCTGTCTTGGGCATCCTTTAAATTTTTCTTTAATTTTATCATTATCTCTTCCATTTCCCTGAGAAAATCTGGCCCAACCACTGCTTTATCTGCTGGGTTATCCCAACTTATTGGAGTGTTGCACTTTCTTCCATAAAGTGCCTCAAATGGGCTCATCTTTAGGGCTGCTTGGTACCCATTGTTATAATATAACTCTACCAAGTGTAGGTAGTCTTCCCATTTTGATGGTTTATCCATCACATACATTTTTAACATATCCTCAATCACTTGATTCACCCTCTTTGTTTTTCCATCTTATTCTGGATGACAGGATGTACTAAAATTCAAATTTGTGCCAAATCCATTAAATATTCCTTTCCAAAATTTTGAGGTAAATTTTGGATCTCTGTCAGGAACAATTGTCTTTGGTATGCCATGTAATCTAGCAATTTATTTCATATAAACATTAGCAATGTTCACTGCCTTGTGGGTGATCTTAACTAGAATAAAATGGGAAGCTTTAGTAAGCTTATCCACCACTACCATGACATAATCATGTTGCTTGTTTGTTCTGAGAATTTTGGTGATGAAATCCATTGCTACAACTTCCCATTTCCACTCAAGAATGGGTAATGGTTGTAGAAAACTAGCTGGGTGTCTATGCTCGACCTTTAATTTTTGACATTCCAAACATTTGGAAATAAAATCAGCAACCTCTTTCTTCATGCCTAGCCAATAATATTGGCTCTTGACAGCTGCAACAGTTTTCTAATATCCTGGGTGCGCAACATAAGGTACATTATGAATTTCTCCCAATATCATATTTTTCAATTCATTAGAATTTGGTACATAAACTCTTCCCCTGTACATGAGAATTTCATCATTATTTAGCTTGTATTCCTCAATTTTCTACTGCAAAATACCTTGCTGTAATTTTTCCACTAATTCCTTGTAATGCAAATCTAATTCTTTCTTTCAAATCTGATTGGTACATGCTAATGTATGTAGCATGCATTTCATGCACTCTTCTGCTGAGTGCATCAACCACTTTGTTCTCTTTCCCTTTGATATGATTTATATAAAAGTCATATTCACTTAGAAATTCTAACCATCTGGTTTGCCTAGAATTTAGAGTCGTCTGATCAAATAAATATTTCAGACCATTATGGCTTGTTCTTAGCTCAAAACTTTTCCCCATGAGGTAGTGTCTCCATTTCCTCAAGGCATGCACTATCGTGGCCAACTTCAAATCATGAGTGGCATAGTGTCTTTCACGCTCCTTTAACTTCATTGATTTATAAGATATAACAAAGCCATTTTGACTAAGGACTCCACCAAGTCCCTCTTTACATGCATCTGTGCATACAATGAAGTCTTCATTTGGGTCTGCAATCCTTAGTATTGGAGCACTTGTTAGTAACTATTTCAAGTGTTGGAAACTCTTTTCACAATCCAATGTACACTGAAACTTCACACCCTTTCTTTGCAAGGAAGTGATTGGGTGTGAAATCTTTGAGAATCCTTCAATAAATATCCCATAGTATCCTACAAGGCCCATGAATGATTTGACCTCTTTCACATTCTTTGGCACTGGCCATTCTCTAATGGATTCCATCATCTCAGGATCCACTGTTATCCCATCCTATGAAATAATGTGCCCCAAATAATGAATTTTATTTTGATAAAATGAGCACTTGCTCAACTTGGCATACAACTGATGCTCTCTTAATACTTGCAACACCATTCTAAAATTATTCTCATGCTCTTCTTATGACATAGATTATACAAGAATGTCATCCAAAAAGACAATGACAAACTTGTCTAAATATTCTCGGGAAACACCATTTATTAAGCACATGAAAACAACAGGTGCATTTGACAACCCAAATGGCACCACTGTGAACTCATAATGACCATACCTTGTTCTGAAGGCGGTCTTGTTGATATCTTCCTCCTTAATCCTTACCTGATGGTATCCTGACCTGAGATCTATCTTTGAATATATATTTGCATCCTTTAATTGATAAAAAAGATCACCAATCCTTGGCAAATGATACTTGTTCTTAAAAATCACTTTATTCAACTGTCTGAAATCAATGCACAATCTTAATGTTCCATGTTTCTTCTTCACAAACAAGACTGGGGAACCCCAAGGTGACACACTTGGGTGTATATACCCCTTCTTTAGAAGCTCTTCAAGATGCATTTTCAACTCCTTCAGCTCTGGTTTACTCATTCTGTAAGGAGTATTTGACACTAGAGCTGCTCCACACATTAAATTTATAGGGAAATCAATATCTCTCTTTGGGGGTAGTTCTGGTACCTCCCTGAAAACGTCTTCAAATTCTTCCAAGACTGCATAATCTTCTAAATTTGGCACCTTATCTTCAGGTGTCTCTTCCATATGTGCTACAAACATTTGACACCCTTTCCTGTAACATTTCTTCAGCTGCAATGCTGAAATTTCTCTGATGGTTATTTCCCTAGGAATTCACTACACTTTCCTTAGTTCCCCTTCCTCATCCAAGAAAGTAAATTATTTTTTATGACAGTCTAGGATGGCATGATGTTGATCCAACCAATCCATCCCAATTAGATAGTCATAGGAACCTAAAGGAAAGATGTTCAAATATTCCCTGGTGTTCAGTCCGTTCATGTACATAAGACATGGATTAACCATCTCATTAACTTTTATTTTGGCTCTTGTAGCCAGCTATACCAACCAAGATTTTCCATGCTTGCTTCTTGGAAAATGAAAAATTTCCACCACCTTAGGATGTATTTAACTATGACTAGATCCTGAATCAATTAAAATAGCAACGGTTTGGTTGTTGATCATACCTTCCACTTCAATGATGTGTGATTGATACTACTTGCTTATTGTCCATGGCTGCATAGATCCTTGGCACATTTCTACCCATGTCCTCCATCGTTTCATCTTGTTGAACATTGTGAAGAGTCCTTCCTTTTTCACCTCTATGAGGACAATCTTTGAACATATGATCTCCTTTACAACCCAAACATTGAATAGGTGGTTTCCTTGGCCTTTGACCCCCTGTTTCAATTGTTCTGGGCTCTCTAGGAGTTTTTTGTCCCTATGGATTATTTCTGAAGAATGGTGGCTTAGCTCCCTTCTTCCTCTGATCCAACTTGAATTTCTTTTTGTCTTCCCAATCTTTTTAGAAAGTTGGCCTTGATTTTTGTTGATCATAAAGGCATTTATCTCACCTTATGGTCTCCTCCAATGTCTTTGGATCATCATACTGTATTTTGTAACTGAAAAATGATGATAATCCACTCAAATACCTTTGAATATTAATTGTCTCATCCTTGATGAAAGAGACATACTTAAATAGTTCTAGAAAACTTCTCTCATATTCCTCTATGGTCATACTCCCAAGATTGAGTTCAAAGAACTCTTTCATTTCCCTGTCGTAATATCTTTTAGTCAAGTATTTCTTCTCAAAATACTTATTGAATTCCCTCCAAGTGCACTTTTCTCTTTAATGTGTTGCACCTGCACAAGTTGATCCCACCACATGGATGCCTTTCCCTTGAGTTGACAGATAGAAATTATACCTTCTGCATGAGAATAATAATTATGCAATTGAAAATATTTTCTCATTCCCAGCAACCATGTTTCTGCATCTTCGTCCTTCTTGTGCTCACCATCAAATGTAGGAGGTTTGATTTTGTTCATTTCTCCTCATAGCTCATCCATCCCCAGACCTCTTGTGCTTCCTAAAAGGGGATGGACTTGAGCTATTTCATGATCTCTTATTGGAATTCTTCGGGGAGTGATGGTGATGTCTGCTAACACATATTGTTCTTATTTTCCCATCATGAGACTTGTGACTTCCCGATTTGCTTGAGCCACTCTCCTTGTCCAATTTATTTTCTATTCTATTCAATCTCTCCAATAACTTCATGTTGAAGTCATCCTTCTACTCCTTGGCTCTCATAAGCCTTTCATTATCATATTTATGGCTTTGGAAATCCTGCTACAAATTTTTAATGGTCTCTGTCATATTCATGTTTTCATCTCTTCCTTCTCCATGTCCATTGGAGTTTGTTCCTTCAATGCCCAAATGGACATCAATCCTTCTAATATCATCCTCCTGAATGTAAGTCACTTGTGCCTCTTCCATTCCTATGGAATCAATACTGATCTTTATCTAATATAGTTGTTGTTAACTCTGCAAAATGTGCAACCAACAAAACTTTGTCAGACTAATTGTTTCAACAATTTCATGAAAATATGAACCATTCTGGTTGAATAATATATATCAGAAATATTTCTTCTGATTTATTGAAAGTTTGAATTCCTAGATCAATTTTATGGGTGTATATTTATATTCCATTTCTAAACACCTTTCCAATGCCTTCTCACATGCTCAATTCTGAGTCTGGAGCATAAAATTATGGTTATTTGAAATTTTCCCATTAATTTTTTCTATTCATTTTTCAACTTGGCGCAACTCTGCACTGTAATTATACATTTTTGCACCTACTGCATTGAGATTTTCGTATGATCTCATTTGGGTTTCTGCATAAATATATTATGGATATTCTGTCCAATTTTCACCTTATTCTGGGTTCTGGGCTGCTAGTTACATCCTGCTGAAGTTCTAAGACAATTCGTGTTTTTGGTCTGGAATGCTACAGGTGCCTTATTTCCATATTAAACACTTTTAACATGCCCAAAAATTTAATTCAGCTCTTGTAAGGTATTCTATGGATCAATATATTTCCATTGACTACTCCTACGCCTCAATCTAATTCTGGAGCAGAAAGTTATGGCTCTTTGAAGTTAGATTGGTCTTAAAATTTACCCTTCACTATTTAAGTTGTAACTTTCTCATAAAAGCTCTATTTGACAAATAGTTTACACCATTAAAAATATCTAACTGATATCTTTCATTTGAGCTGTAGAGACATAGTGTACCTTTCATACGCCTCTGTCTCATGGTTTTTTAGTTGCTAGAAACGCTCTTAAGGCCCTAAAAAATGAAGTGCAAAAAGATGACGTTCAAATGATATAAAACATCGCTGAAAATGATTGGTTTTCTGTTCTTATTCACCTTCCAAATGACTCCGCACGCACAAATTTCAACCTGTAAAACCATATTTACCATGTGCAGAAACAACAAAAGGGAAATTATGCTTTGTGCACTTTAAAACCACTATGTATCACTTATTTGTCGCACCACTAACTTACGCACACTACTTTTGTGTCGCGCACCAATATCCACCGCGCACAGTTTTTGCACCATGCATTGATATTCCATGCACATTTCACTCAAAATGATGAAAAATGCCAGATTTTAGTACATCTCCACTGTGCACCAAAAATCTATGTTCACCATTAACAAAACTGTCGCGCGACAACCTATACTCACATTGTGTACGCAATGACCAAACTCCACTACACTATGCCAATACTGTGCACACCACGCACACCATTATTATGAATGTCCACACTGCCCACACTTCTTATGTGTGTGCACACTACGCAATGCCAAATTTACCACGTGCACCCGCACACAAACATTTTTCTGTGCGGCGCCAAAATTTAGCGTGTACACTAGAAAACCGTTATTTTTCTGTGCGGTACCAAAATTTAGCGCACACACCCGCACACTAACATTTTTCTGCGCAGCACCGAAATTTAGCGTGTGCACCAGCATGGCAATATCTTGCCGCACAGTGCTGAATTTTACCTATCACAAGCTTTTCACTGCGCATCATGCATTTTTAGTGCGCCCACCTATGAACATTCACCTTTATGTGCATCAAATCCTTGTGAATTCCACTACAGAAATTGGGGATTTTTCCTAACTTTTTCCCCAATTTACCATATACATTATGCAACCATGAAATTCATTCAATTTCACCCCAATAACACCAATTCAACCTCTGCAACAACAAATCATTGTGGGTTGACCTTTCTGGAACAAATTTCCCCAAAATCAATTCATGAATTGAGAATTTTAATAATAAAACTTGCTCCAACTATCATGACTTCATTGTGACTTCAAATTTGACCAATTCTGGGTCCGAATTTGCTAGAACAGATATTAAATCAGGAATATCTCATCACTTGGCCAAATTTCTCCATTTTCTCATGAATTTAACAACATAAATTAGGGATTTTCCCAATTCCGCGTCGTTGCTTCCAAATATTACCATGGACACTCTACAAACTGAAATTTGGCCAGTTCGAAATAAATCTTCTGTGAAATTTCACGTCAACTCAACTTGCTTGGCCCATCCAAGCTTAGTGTTGAAAACTAAATCTCTGATACCAATTTGTAACATCCCTGACCATCCATATCAGACCATGCTGCGCCAGAGAACTCTTACGTTCTCTCTCTAGAACATACTGTGAGATACCCAACATCCAACTGAGCTATGCCACATAAATTTTCTAATTGCATGCATTTAAAAACATACACACACAACACTCTTGCGGAAGATTTATATATATAAAACATAACAGACAAATACATTACATAAATGCATGAATTCACACTAAAATACTAGTAAACATAGACATGCAACATATACAGGAAATACCCATAACATTTAGACAATTGTAAACATACATAAGATAAACCCATAAATATAAGCACGCAAATAACAATGTAGCATGTAAATTTATCACCCAATTGGCACTTATCTTGGTAAGAGTGTCACCAACTATGTGCAGACCTTCCACTAACATCCTAGCCTTAGACCACACTGTTCATCACTCTCAACAGTGAGTCACCCCCGAGCTGGGACTAAAATCCACCTGGGTAAAGGGATTCCTAACCAACCTAAAGGCTCATAGACAATAGGAAAGACTCTGTCTCAGGTGTTCACTCAACTAATATCCTACAGTCCCTCATTTCCCACATGCCTGTCCCACCCCAGGAAGTGTACCCCTTCTCTGCTCAACAGTACCTCGACTACCCCACTTCCCTTCCAGGGCTTCAGCAACAAGCCAGACAGGAAGTCTCAGAGCCCTATAGTTGTAGTTCATCACCTTCAGGAAATCAATCCCCAACAATTCTCTCACCCAAAGAATTTCTCATGGGCCTGAAAACCCACTTCTTCAGTCTAGCTCCCAAGCTAACCAGCTACACGAACACAAAATGGCTATGGATACAGGTTCAGGTACAGTCATGAAGATATAAAGGATAGATCAATGGGTGTGAATACTCATGTATGAATGAAGGAAGGAATGATGGAAAATATGATAGGAAATGAACTAAGTCCCAAAAATATGTATGCATGTCCCCAACTTGACACTTCTCATGTTGGGAGTTACTTTGGCCCACTTGTTCCCCACTTTAGAACTTAGGATAAAATAATTATCCATACTTTATGATTTAAGAAATATTAATATAATATTCCTTTTTGGCTTAAGCTCCCTAGCTTATCCCCTTTCCTTAACTTAGCCCCTCCCTTTCCCTAACTAGTGGAGTCTAGTCCCCCATCTCTTTTATCATGGTCGGTCTGCGCGCAATGATGTATTTTATATTAATTATGAGACTTGTACAAAAATAGGTGCACTGGCCTTTAACATCTAGGTTGTTTGGCCTAATCAAAACATAATCATCCTAGCTTATAATAACTTGGCTCACCAGCCTATAAAACATAACATATATACAAAGGCTCGTTGGCCTCACAATCGCGCACACTTAAGATGCTATGTGTGGTATCCTGGAATGTGCACACTTCATCATTGCACTGTGCATTACATGCGCTCACTATGCCATGAAATGTGTATACAAAATGATATAAAAAATACTCACCAGCTTAAGTACATTTTCATTTACATTACAATTGGGTTTGGCTTAGGGATATTACATAACATATAGCACATAACACAACATCAATCACATAGAAAAACAAGATTTCATGTGGTTCACCCTCTCCCCAAGGATACATCCACAAAATTGTGTTTATTGATAAGGTAGATGAAAATACACAGTTCTATTTGCACACTCAGCTGCAGATCCTTTTCTCTCTTCCTCTTTCAATCCCCTCCACGCACACCCAACTGCAGGGTAGATCTTCACACCCAACTGAAGATCCAAAAAATACAAGAATGCTCTAAGAAACAACACTTTTTCCTCTCAATATCTGTATTGTCCCCTCCCTCAACTCTTCTTAGATCTCTATTTATCCATATATGACTCTTAGAAACCCTAGATCGAAGTCTAGGTGAAAAAAACCTAGGTACCAAAACCCTAGGTCCACATAACTCACAATTTAAGGACTTCACTGACATCTTCTCCCTTCTTCTCCATGAGGTTCTCAAAACCATATATTAGTGTCTTCTTCCACTTGTTGACCTATCCATGATTCATCTTCCTTGCTTCTTTGTCTTCCTTGATATTCTCTTTTAATGACTTGCTTTTCCTTTACTTCGCTCCTTCTTTTATGCTTCTTTAACCACTTCGACCCCTCTTCGGTTTGTGTGCCTTTTGCGCACTTCATACTTAGTCTTTATTTTTCTTTAATCTTTGTTTTCTTCCTTAATTCATGGCCAAGGGATAATAGGCCCCCAACAATCACATGTGACTCGACCTGATTTAGTGTAGGGTTGAACCTTATGTATTACTTCGACTACAGACTATGTAGAGCAGCCTGTGCTTTCTTCTTTGTCCATCCCTATCTTGTGTAGACTATATTTTCTATGTCTGGTACCCAATTTCAACTACACCTGGTACCTAGACCCTTCTTCCTTTCTTTTACTGATTTCTATGAGGCAGATGGTTGTCATAATATAGTTTCAACTAAATTTCATTTACTAAACCATCCTTCCATTCTCCATTTAGGGTCTTCAACTGTGCAACTCCACCCTCTGTAACATAGACAACCTTGAATGGCCCAAGACAATGTGTCCTGAAATTTTCTAGATTCTTTATGAACTTGTTGTCATATAAAAGTACCAAATCTCCTTGCTTGAATAATTTCTTCTTGATATGTCTATCATGGTAAGCCTTTTCTCATTCTTTTTGTACCTGTTGATGGAATCCTATAATGAACCTGTATTCCTTTAGTTCCATCAACTATGCGAGCCTGTTTTGAACAACACTAGTGTCATCCATACCTGTAAATGATGTACATATTAAAGTAGGAACCAAATATTCCATAGGTACCACTGCTTCCAGGCCATGAACTAACTTAAATGGAGTCTGCATTGCTAGCTTTATTCAAGTAGTTCGATAAGCGCATAACAGTGTTGGAATTCTCAAATTCCAATCATCTCTTTTAACAATTCAAATATTAGTTAGCGTTGTCTCCAAGATATTATTGAAATATTCGACTGTACCATTCACTTGTGGGTGGTATGGTGTGCTCTTCTGATGGTGAAATTCGATCTCCTACATCAAGGCTTCAATAGTTTTTTTAATGTAGTGTGTGCCTTGATTACTCATAAGGATTTGCGAGCATCGAAATCTGGTTATGATATCATCAAATATGAACCACACAGCTGTAGTTGCACTACAATCCTTGAATTATGTTGATTCTTCCCATCTGGTCAAATACTTGGTATTAGTGATAATGTATTGAGCTCCTGTGCACTTTCCTGGTGGGTTGATAGGTCCCACAAAGTCAATAGCCCATTTCTCAAATTCTTGTAAAGTTAATTGATGTGATAAAGGAATCTAATCCCTTATGTATGGCTTCTTATCTAGGTGGATATCGGTGGCCTCCCACCTTCTCCAACTGGCCCAAAACAATTTTCTGACAATTTTGGTAATTTACTATTTTTAGCAGTTTTTAACTTCCGGGGCCATTTTGAGGCCCTAAAAGATGTTTTTTGAGAAAACGGGGAGAAACATGGATCATAGATCATGTTTCTCACCCAAAAGTTGTAGTTCTCGAATAGATCTTTCTAACGAGCTATCATACGCCTAAAACAAAGATCGTATGCAAAAGTTACGACCCCGAGAAGTTGATGCACCAACTTACCCAAACGGGGCCCACATGACTTTTGGCGCTTCATCTCCCACGGTTAGGTTTTTGGATGTATATGGTTTTTTTCATTCCTTCTTATTGTAAAAAGGCCTTTAGATCATCATTGTAATCATCTTCTCATGGATGCGAGTAGCCGTCACATCTCTTCTCAAAGATAAGCTACCACCATTCTAGCAAGTCTTTCACTCTGTATTTTACAGTCTCTGTACATTTATTTCATTAATAGAAATCATGTATTACTATATATCAGTGACTCTTGTTTTATTTCCACTATATCTCTTTTATATTGTTGTCTCTCTTGCAATTTCTCTGTGCATTTCTTTATTATATCTCTGATCTCATTTCGTGCCGAAAATAATCCAGATCAGTGGTATCAGAGCAGGCTGCTCTTGATCGTTTTTCAGTGCATGTCCCCAATGAGGTCCGAGTATAGCAAGTTGGGTCTCAAGCTTGTATCTCTTGAGGAAAATCTCTCTCGCACACCCAAGAAACCCTCAATGGCAGAAGAAAATAAAAACGATGGAGCAGATGATCCTATCAGTCTGTTGCTTGAGCAAGCTCTCATGCGACAGAGGGACGAAATGATGGAGAATTTTTCCCACATCCTTCAACGCCTGCCGATAGAATCAAGTGCATATTCATCAAGTGGCCACTTTGGAGGAACCTCACCTTTCAAGGTACAGGTTAATTTTGATATTCCCGTATTTGAAGGTCAAATAGATGCAGATGCCCTAGATAAATGGTTAAATCTGCTAGAAGGTTATTTCTCTGTTAATAATTTTTCAGACAAGGAAAAGATCACCTTCGCACTCCTTAAGGCTCTCCCCCATGTCAAACATTGGTGGGAAACTTACTGGGAGAAAATTTCCCCAGAGGAGTCTGGAATATATGGGGACGAGCCCACTTGGGATTTTTTTGTGGATGCGGTAAAGGAACAGTACTACCCTATTGGAAACTATGAGAACCAATACATGAGATGGACCACACTGCGACAAGAGAGGGGCCAAGCAATTCTGGAGTTCACCAATACCTTCCATACCTTGCACACCAAGCTGGGTATCAAAGACTCTGAACGACATTTGGTTCTGAAATACCGTGGGGCTCTACACAGATACATCCAAACTGAAATGGATTTTCTGGACATCTCATCACTCAGTGTTGCTTATCGATATGTTGTTAAAATTGAGCATAAATTTAAGCACCAGAACAAACGTGAATTTGGGTCTGCAAATCCACAACAACCAAAGTATGACAAAGACATCCCTAACAAACAATCTCACGAAATCCATTCCAAGCCACAGGAAAAGAAGGGTCATGGGAAGACAAAGAAGGACACCGGAAAATGGTGCAATTTCCACAAAATCCCCTGGCACAATACCGATGAATGTCGCTCAAAACAGTCATTGGTGGCCGAGATCAAAGACAAGGAGCCGAACCTTGATTCAGAATCTGATCCTGAAAATAATGGGAAAAGACAGATCATCGACACAGACCCCACTGCTATTGTCGCGATCGCAGCAATTCAACCAGAAGAACCAACAGATCTAGAAGAGGGGGAGCACCTTTTTCATTCACAGATGTGGGTGAAGGGAATCCCGCTTCATTTTATTGTTGATAGCGGAAGCCAGAAGAACCTCATCTCAGCAGAGGTCGTCAAACAGTTGGGATTGTCGACAACACCACACCCACAACCATACAACATTGGGTGGCTTCGCCAAGGACGATATCTTCATGTCAGCTAGCAGTTTCGATTGTCATACAGCATCCAACCCTTCAAGGATGAGGTATTATGTGATGTTTCCCTACTAGATGTCTGTGACGTTCTCTTGGGCCAACCATACATGTGGAAATGCCATGCTATCTATGAGTCTCGACCCCGTAGTGTCATTGTTACTCTGGGGGGTCATCTTTACAGGATACCAGAGGTAGTTCCAACTACTGCCCCACCTAAACAGTGTTGTAAGGTAGTATCTCATACTACAAAATTCATCTTCTCCACAATCTGTTCAAAAGGTGAACAAAAGGATACTGCAACCACCACAGCTTCGGCCCAAGCACCTTATATCCACCAGAAGCAGGTCGACAAGGTTGCAAAAAAGCACAAAGATTCCTTCTGCACACAGTCATCTCATGTAGCCAAACTGGTTCAAAAGGTCCAACCCTTCCAACGACAGGTTCATGAGGACCTTCAACAAACCAAGTAGCACGACAGTCCCAACAAGGCAAGCAACTCACCAAGATTCAGATTTAGCAATCGCATTCCCCTCTCCCCCGGGAACTCAACGCAATGGAGACCATTACTTCCTAAGGAGGGAGGATTGATCCAGGTGGATATCGGTTTCTTCCCACCTTCTCCAACTGGCCCAAAACATTTTTCTGACAATTTTGGTAATTTACTATTTTTAGCCGTTTTTAACTTCCGGGGCCATTTTGAGGCCCTAAAAGATTTTTTTTGAGAAAATGGGGAGCAACATGGATTGTAGATTAATGTTTCTCACCCCAAAGTTGTAGTTCTCGAATAGATATTTCCAACGAGCTATCATACGCCTAAAATGGAGATCGTATGAAAAAGTTATGACCCCGGGAAGTTGATGCACCAACTTACCCAAATGGAGCCCACATGACTTTTGGCGCTTCATCTCCTAGGGTTAGTTTTTTGGATGTCTAGGGTTTTTGGCATTCCTGCTTATTGTAAAATGGCCTTCAGAGCCTCATTGTAATCATCTTCTCACAGATGCGAGTAGTCGTCACATCTCTTCTCAGAGATAAGATACCACCATTCTAGCAAGTCTTTCACTCTGTATTTTACAGTCTCTGTACATTTATTTCATTAAAAGAAATCGTGTATTACTGTATATCAGTGACTCTTGTTTTATTTCCGCTATACATCTGTTATATTGTTGTCTCTCTTGCAATTTCTCTGTGCATTTCTTTATTATATCTCCGATCTCATTTCGTGCCGAAAATAATCCAGATCAGCTTCCCTACTCTTTGACATACATCACAGGCTCTGTAGTATTCCTTAGAATCCTTATGTAAAGTGGGCCATCAAAGGCCATCTCTGAGAACCTTCTACACTATTGATTTCCCTGCATAATATCCTTCTGCGATGCCTTCATGTTCTTCTGCAAGAATCGATGGTCTTTCTGACTCCATAACACATCTTCTTAAGATCTCATCGGGTTCCATATTATATATATTTCCATCTATAAGTTGAAAATTGACAATGCAAACTACCAACTATTTCTTCTGAACAAGTTTATATTCGCGAGGTTCCATTCCCGTGGACAAGAACTAGACTATCTTGGCAAAGTGATAATCGAATTTTTTGATGTCCAACAACTGTGCATATGGTAGTGTGTCATCCAAGTTGTTAGGTTCCTCTCCATGATATAACTTGGATAAGTGGTTAGGTCCCTTGTCCATTCTTCCTGGCTTGACCATGATCTCAAAGTCATACTCCTGGAATAATAATATTCATCTGCATATTCTTCCCCCAAACACTGGTTTGATGAATAAGTACTTCAATGCAGAATGATCAGTAAACATCTTAAAATGTCCTCCCAATAAGTAGTGTCTAAAATTATGCAACACATATAACATAGCTAAGCCTTCTCTTTCAGTAGTAGTATAATTCCTTTTAGATGTGGAAAGATTCCTACTAGAAAAGGCTATAGAGTGGTCAATATCTCCTGCACCTGACTGTTCCAAAATTTCTCCTAATGCAATGGATGAAGCATCGACATGAACATTGAATTCCTTACTCCAATCTGGAAAAACCAAAATAGGCGCAATGACCATTTTCTACTTTAGTGTGTCAAAGCTATGCTAACATTACTCAGTCCATTGAAACTTACTATGCTTCTTTAACAACTTTTCCATAGGTTTTGTTATCTGTGCGTAGCCATTAAGAAAAATTCTATAATATCCAGTGTGTCTCAATGCAGTGCACAACTATCTCAGTGAAGTCAGAGGAGGTAGATCAACAATGATAGAAATCTTGGAAGGATATACCAACAACCCCTATTTAAACATAATGTGTCCTAACAAGACTCCAAAAGGTGAAAATAAAATACAGTTCTTCAAGTTCAGGGTAATCTGGCATTGCCTACACTTATCCAACATTAGTCTCAAACATTCAATATGATTTTTAAATAAACTGAAAATGGTCCAGTCATCAAAGTATGCCTCTAAAAACTTATGTAAAAATTCCTTATACGCTTCGAACACCACCCTAGAAAATATGGCTGGTGCATTCTTCAGACCAAAAGGCATCACAGTGTACTGAAAAGAACCCCATTTTGTTGCAAATATAGTCTTATGTCTATCCTCAGAAATTCTGATCTGGTGATAGCCTGAAAAGCCATCTCTGAATGAATAAACTTCCTATCCTCCTACATTATCTAGAACTTCATCAGTAAAGGGTGTAGGGAATAGATCATGTAAACATGCATCATTCAATTTCCTTAGATCTACACAAATTATGATTTCTCCTGACTTCTTATCTTGGCAACAGAACCAGTTGTTGTCATAGGGGTAGACCTAGGGTTCAAATCTAACAGCACACAAACAAACCCTAACTACTGGCCCTTTAAACAACACCTGCGAAGAAGATGAAGTCTCACCCGAAGTAGCAATAGGGGGTTGCAGGACACATGTGTGTACAACTAGAGGAACTGCAAGATGATTCTAGAATAACAACACAAGATAACCTAGATATAAAAGTATTGTTCTTAACTTCACAAAGCTAGTTATATTTCTTATCTTCAGTAGGGAAAACAACAATTTGATAATAGTATAACAAATAACACATAAAACAACATCAATCACATAGAACAACAAGATTTCACATGGTTCACTCTCTCCCCTACATGCACACTTAGTTGTAGGGTAGATATTTGCACTTAGCTGAAGATCCAAAAATACAAGAATGCTCTAAGACATAACACTTTTTCCTCTCAATATCCCTATTGTCCCCCCCCTCAATTCTTCTTAGACCTCTATTTATCCATCTATGACTCTTAGAAACCCTAGACCAAAGTCTAGGTGCAAAAACCCTAGGTACAAAAACCCTAGGTCCACATAACCCACATTTTAAGGACTCTGCCGACCTCTTCTTCCCTCTTCTCCATGAGGTTCTCAAAAGCATCTATTAGTGTATTCTTCTGCTTGTTGACCTATGAACGATTTGTCTTCCTTGTTGCTTTGTCTTCCTTGATATTCTCTTTTAGTGACTTGTTTTTCCTTTACTTCGCTCCTTCTTTTCTACTTCTTTAACTACTTCGACCGCTGTTCAGTTTGTGTGCCTTCCGCACACTTCATACTTTGTATTTATTTTTATTTAATCTTTTATTTCTTCCTTAATGCATGACCAAGGGCCAACATGTAGCTCATGTACATGTCCGTCGATAAGGTTTTTAATATGTTTCTAACTCAAAAATTGTTTGAATCTTGTAGGATGGTGCTAGAGTGGAGAGAAAAAGAGCATGAAGAGGTGGATGCTACAATGGAGAGAGATCTAGGGGACCAAATGGACTTAAAAATATGTGGGCTATACAAGTTTTGGGCTCTCAAAGGTATCAGGGCTCAACTAGTGAGACTACTTCAACTGCTTGTGAACTACTGGGATCCACATACCGAGACCTTCAGCCTTGATGGAAAACCATTGAGGATTGAAGTTGAGGACATCTACTTCTTGATAGGATTTTCACGTTGGGGTAAGGTGGTCAAACTAAAATATCAGGGAGATGAGAGTGGCATGAACATAGAGGATTACATAGCCACTCATTTCATTATAGGGATCAAGAAGGCAGGGAGCCAACTCCCGATCATAGCGATCAACAATATAAGTCTCAAGATTGTTGTCCTGGTGTTGAAACAAATCACAGGGTCAGCCTCTTTGCACTAGGAATCGAGGACACTTATGTTATATTCAGTGGAGTGTTTGCGACCCACAGTTTACGATTGGTGCACCTCACTATTGACCAATATGAAGAGGTAGTTAATAGGGTACAAATTGGGTAGAAAGAGGAACTTCAAGTTTGTGTCTATCCTTTGTAGTTTTTTCTTCGAGCAGGTTCGAGGCTTCAGCCCTAGAGTTGATATTTTTCCTCATGGACCTTGTGATCCAGTCATGGCATGGTGGACCAAGGTGATGAGGTGAAAGGGGGGTGGTAGGGTGCCAACACCCTACAAACATGATTTTTTCTTCTAGTTGATTATGTTAGCACCATATGTCACTCCTGGATTGCGGAAGGAGTAAGCCTAATACCCATCAGTGTTATGTGTCATGATAATTAAATTAGGGTGGTCAAATGGATACAGACCTAGGAAAATATTGTTTTAACTCAGAAAACTAGGCCAGGCATGCACGAGTAGGTGAGGTCTTGATCTAACTTCAGTGGGGAAGTTGGATTTAAAAAATGAGTATAGGGAAGACTTGGTGAGAAAATGAACAAAGTTGCTATGGGCATCAGGCCTTCCAACAACTTGGAGAAGAAATACAAGACACTGAAAATGAGCCTAAGCAACATAGTTACAACAACATGATGATAAAACCTTCATCACAATGCTTCTATAACAACTCGACTGGATGCTCCAATTCCGAGTTACTCAGTGTAAGAAGGAAAACAATAACACAAGAGACTGATTTGAAACTGGTAAAAATACTGTCATGATCAAACATACATCACAACAACACAATCAACCTCGACTCGATCTTACAATTCCGAGTGTCTTAAAACAATGTTTACATAGAGGTGGAAAGAGGCTAACTTTAATTAAATAGGAAGTATCAGATGATAATACATAACCAAAGCAACTAGTGCTTCATCAAACGTTACAATCAGGAGCCTAGATCGACCATCGATGACACCAAAAAAAATGGCAAAAATGCCTCTATATACTAAGAAATGGCTTAGTCTGCTGAAGATGCGATCATGACATGGGTTTAATGTTTTGCATTGATGAGCTTCCCTGTCAAGATACACATGCAGATGATGGTCAGACTGCCCATGTAGTTGGTTGTTAGATGCAATCTCTGTCAAGCTGGACTGACAATCTGCCTCTGCACCTGTCCCTTTTCAGCCTTTTATTTATGGAAGGAGACAACGTTCAACCACCACCATATGCTATAATAACTGCTTTCTCAGGATCAAAGATGGTGGGATTCAAACTTGGCACCTGGAGGACACAGGGGCCACTTTGTGCCTTCTGGAATCTGAGTTGGATCTTCATAGAGGGACTCGATAGGGAACCGTGAATGAGGTCCTAACGAAGTGATGGCGTGAGAAAATCAAATAAAGGTGGCTAGGTGGAGGGGCCACTGAGGCTAGGACATTGGGCGATGAGGTGAAGTGTCATGAGGAGGTGACAAGGGGAACACAGTGTGATGGGTCGGTGAGTGGGGACACAACATATGTGGAAGTGGCACGGAGAAAGGGGCGGGATAGGTTTTGGGACAGGAGTGGGAAAAGGGGATGGGGTGGGATAGGGTGGCGCTGAGTGGAAAATAGATGTAAGGGGGAGAGAGGAGGAATGGGAGTAGAACATGTGACATGGGGAGGGAGAGAGGCTGGGTGGAGGACACATGTCAGGAGGAGGTGAAGGTGGTAAATGATAAGAGGTAATAGGGGGGGGAATTACCTGAGTGGACACCACGTTAGTGGGGGGGGCTCTTTGGAAAACCTCCCATATCGGACCCCCCCCCCCCTCATTAAAGGAATAATGGTAGGGGGGTTCTAGAATCAAGCCTCAACCATAGATCTAGGCACTCCAATCCCAACCGTTCAGACCTGCACGCTCTCATATCGGAACCCCCCCTCCTCATTAAAAGTAGAACAGCGGGGGGGGTTCCAGAATTAGACCTCGACTGTACATATGGGTGCGTGAACCTTGGCCATCCAGATCATCATGCCCTTTATAATGGCGAGACTTCACACCAGAACTTAGGATAAGTGGGTTTTTCAACCCACTTCTTGTCATTCATTTCACTAAAACAACCCCTTACATGATTATGTGATAACATTAGGATCTATGGGGGATATATTCCTCCCTGTGAGGCTCTAAGAACTTTTATGTAGCATCAGTGCCTTGTTGTTGGGATATGGAGTCATTTATTGAAGTTGAAAGACGAACAAGAAAACAATATTTACAAAATTAGAAAATCCACTTAAGGCTCAAATAAAAAACTTCTTTATAAAATACCTATTTATAGGGCCACCAAAAATATCCTCTCTCTTCGAATCCTACAAACTGTAGGTATTGTTTAAAAATACTTTAGAGACTTTGAAGGGCCCAATCCAGAGGGCTTAAAACTTGTTATGTTTTCCTCTGTCTTGCCTGGGTGCATCCCACTTAAGCACTAGATCTCCCAAGGCAAATTCATCCTTTCTTGCCTTCTTATCAAAGACCTACTTGATCTTCTATTGATGATCATAATCTTTGTCCAACACCTTCTCTATAGTATGCTTGACCTCCACCAGTTGATGAATTCTCCTGATCATATCATCAAGATCTCCTTGACACTCCTGAAACAATTTTTCTACTCATAGAGCTAGCTGAGAGGGAAATACAGCTTCAGTCCGATAAACAAGTTGGAAAGGGGAGATGCCTAGGGACCTCTTGGCTATCACTCAATCAACCCACAGAGCGAATTTCAGCTTTGAATCCCATGCATTCTTATTGTATTCCAACAATATTTTAATAAGCTTGATCAAACTTTTGTTAGAAGACTCTTCTAGTCCATTTCCTTGGGGATAATAAGGAGTGGAGTGAATGAGTGAAATCCCAAACTGCTCACAAAACTTTATCAAAGGATCAGACTTGAAGGATGCAACATTGTCAGTAATGATTCTATTTGGGAAACCAAACCTTGCTATGATATCTTCTAGGAAATTGATGATTACCTTGTGTGAAGCACTTCTAGTGGGGATGACTTCTATCCATTTGGTGAAGTAATCTGTTGCATTTAGGATCCATCTGTGTTGACCACTTGAAACGGGATGAATTTCCCTAATGAAGTTCAATCCCCATTGTTGAAAGGGTGTTGATGCTACCATAGGCTTCAGTGGCAAGCATTTGAGCTATTGCTTTCCTGAGAACCTTTAACAATTGATGCAGACTCTAATATTTCTATAGACATCAGTGAATAAAGTGGGCCAATATTACCCATCCCTAAGAATTTTGTAGGCTGTGGTCTTCCATAAATGATGTTTCCCACAAAGGCTGCTATGAAAATCAAACATAATTTTCCGGGCCTCCCACAGGGTTTTTCCAATACAAGACCTTGTCAATAAGGCAATATCTGATTGCTTTGAGTTTTAAATCTCTTTCCTTGCTCTTCCCCATTCCATCAAGAGGCTTTAACTTTTTCAAGAAATATATGATGTCTCCATACCAGGTACATTCTGCTAATGGTAAGTTGTCCTGAGAACTTTTGTCAAACAACTTATCCTACTGACCAACTAAGTAATCATTAATGAAGTTAACCCCCAAGGCTTTACAATTGGATTTAGCCAACAACTTTGCTAAACCTTTCCCTTTAACTAGCTTGGTGGGATTTACCTCTAGGTCAAACTCAAGGATTTTGGTAATCTATTTGCTCCTCTTTCCATCTAGGTCAGGTTGAATAAGAATGTCCTTCACAGAAGCTGAAGGGACATATGCAATGATTTTTGAGTGAAAGACATAGACTCTGAAATATTTGAGAGATTTCACCAAGGCATAAGCCTTCTTTTCCATAATGTCATATCTGATCTCATCATTCCTCAATGCTCTGCTGAAAAAAGAAATAGGTTGCTCCAACCCTGCATCATTCTTCTATAGTAGGACATCAACCACTGTATCAAAGGAAGTGAAAGAAAAGATCAAGAAGTCCTTGGAATATTCAGGACTGATAAGCACAGGTGCCTTAGTCAATGCTTTTTTGATTTAGTCAAATGATTTCCTGGGTTCAGTAGTCCACTTTACTTCATTCCCTTTCTTGAGCATGGCTGTAACATGCTTCACCAGCTCAACAAAATTTGAAACAAACCTCCTTAGAAAGTTAATCTTTCCCGGGAAAGACTGGACCTACTTTCTGGACCTTGGGAGTGATAAGGCTTGGATCACCTCCACCCTACTGGGATCAATTCTCACTCCCCCAGTAGATACTATATTCCCCAATAACGTTCCCTCTTTCATGGAAAACAAATATTTCTTATGGCTTAGGGAAAGACCAAACCTTCTGCACTTTAAGAAAACTTTCCTTAGATGACAGCAGTGCTCATTATCAGATCTAGAAAATACTGTTATGTCATCGAGATAGATCACCACAAACTTCTCCCTTTCCCCAATGAAAACTATGTCCATGGCTCACTGGAATGTTTCCCCTGCGTTCATCAATCCAAAGGGAATTTTGGCATACATGAATGTTCCCCAAAGAGTGGTGAAGGTTGTTTTTTCTCTATCCTTAGGCAAGACTGATATCTGATTGTAACCAGAAAAACCATCAATCATGGATATCCTTGATGCACCAGTTACCCTTTGTAATATATGTTTGATATTTGGTAAGGTGTAATTCTCCTTCTTTGAGCTCTTATTCAGATTTTTGAAATCAACACAAAGTCTGATTTCTCCACTTTTCTTTCTCACCAGGACCAGATTGGCCACCCATTTAGAATATCTCAAAGGGACTATGATTTGGGAATCCAACAACTTCTTTACTTCTCTCTCCATTACAAGAAGCAACATAGGATTGATCTGTCTTAGCTTCTGCCTAAATGGCTTAGCCTCTTCTTTTAGGAGAATGTTATGTTCAGTGGAAGTTGTGTCAAAAGTCTTGAGGTATTCATAGGTACGAGAAAATACGTTAGAAAATTCCCTTGATAACTCATCATATTCTGTCCTCTGCTCCCATGTCAAGATGCTTGACAGTCTGAAAAACTTTAGCTCCTCCTCCTCTATGTCCATCTGTAATGTTCCCCCATGTTTTTTAATCCAAGATCTTAACAATAGCATGCCAAACTTGGGAGGAACATCAGCTACCACAATGTCCATGAACACACTCTTCATGGGAAGCTGAAATAAGGTTACCATCAGATATTTGATGAGTGCAAGACATTTCACCCTCCTTGAATCGAAGGAGTACAAATCACGATAGGATTTTGTTACTTCCAGCCCGAGCTCTTCCATAATTATTTTAGGAATGAGGTTATGGGAAGCCCCTGAATCCATCAGGAAATTATGTAGCACCTTATCATGTATGTTCAGGGATGTGTAGAAAGGTGGGGATGAATCCTCTCTGTCTTCCACCATAGGTCCTAAGATGACTGTGGGATTTTCATCTTGGAGATTCACTGAGTCTGTGGAAAGTTGAGGTGGCTCAGACTGCAGTAGTTTAGAGAGGGACCTTTTGAAATATTCATGCATAACTAACTTTGAAATGGGGACAGGGATTCTGATTTTTTGGATTTCATGCTCAAATCTAAAAGAAGAAAGGGTTTTCAAAATTTCTCTCACCTTTGGGGTAGGGTCTTTGGCTATCGGTGAAAGATTTTGAGTTTTATTTTCCTTAGCAGTGTTTGTTGCAGGCTTAGCAGGATTTTTTGTTATGAGAGGATTCTCAAGGATGTCAAACTTCCCTTCTTTTGTTTTTTACCTAAGGTTATATTTATAGGGACTGCTACTGTCTTTTCCTCCTTTACTCATCTCTTTTATTTGACTGTTAATGAGGGATTCTTCATATGCAGATTGAGTCAAATGGGGAAAAGAGGAGGTGTCTTCAATACAGTGAATTTTAGGGTGTAACTTGTATTCCTCCTTCTCTTCATAATCAACCAGGTTGTTTTGGAGAGGGGCTTGAATCCTCTGGTCATCCCTATCTTGGTTCCTTTCTTCCCTTGGAATAATTTGAATAACATTGTTGCTCGACCTTCTAAAGTTTCCTCTGTTATCAATATTTTATGGATTTATGTATGTCTTCTTCCCCTCCATATTATTTTTCTCCATCTCTGTAGTCAGATACTTTACCATCTTGGTCAATTCATCTACTTGAGGGTGAGCTATAGGAGGACCAGAGGTTGAGGCTTCAGATCTCCCTCTTCCCCTGTCTCTGTCATATTTTCCTCTAAGCTTATTGACTACCAACACATTGGATTCTACTTCCAAGGCTGCATCTTGCATGTTATCCAAAGAAGTAGCTCTTCTTTCTTTGAGGAGGAGGCATAAATCAGCGTCAAAGGCACTAGCATAGGTGATTTTGGCAGAGGCTTTTGATGGTTTTATTTCAGCAGGGATCTTATTGTACATCTTATTGAATATTTTGGAGAAGACAGAGACAAACTCTCCTTCCTTTCTCTTCAAGGACCCAAACTCTCTCATGTAATACATGAAGTCATTCTTGTATCCACACTATCTCAAGAAGGCAGTATCTAGAGCCTCAATTCCAACAATAGATCCAGGGGTCAGTCCCCTAAACCATTTCCTAACCTCAACATCAAGACTCTGGAAAAAGACTCTCATCCAAACATCTTCATTTTCAATGTTCAGGTTGTCTGCATAACTGTAGAAGGCAACAAGGTTCTCTTTAGTAGTTATGTCCTCCTCCCCAGTGAATTTAGGCATATAATTCAAACAATATCCAACAGGGAGGGGATTCATGGGTTGGGTTAGGACTAGATGGGCATACCTTGCAGCCACTATGGAAACCATTCTGTTTATAGGGGGATGAGAACTTTCCATAGGGATATTAGGTGGAGGATAAATAGGAGGAAAGGGGGTTCGAATAGGGGAAGCCAGAACTGAGATTGTAGGAGGAAAAGGAAACAACAAAGGATTTGAAGAGATGGTTACAAGGCTAAAGGGAACAGAGGTTGGTGTTGGAACAAAAACAACAACAGTAATAGGAGAAGGAATTGTAAATCCTGGGGTAGGAAAACATTATAAATTTATGGGTCTAGGCTAGGCTGCAACGTCAGGGGAAATAGGAGTGAAAAAGATCTCTCCCTCTAATACAAGACCAGAGGAGAAAAATCAGTAGGAAAACTCCCAAAATTTAAAATATGAGAAACTCCAACAAGAGGTCTGATAGGAAAATGAGAATCATATATCATTGTTTCTAACAGAGGGAAATGAGAACTATCAGAAATACCTGGTTCAACAGTTGAAACTACTTCTCTGGGAGCCTTTCCCTTTCTGATAATATTCTCTGGATCTACTTTAGGTGTTGTCAAGGGAAACTGAGGGGTAGACCTCGTATGCATGCCTCTGGAAGCCACAACTGAAAAAATAGGTTCACCACAGTGGAGTCATCACAATGGAGTCACCAGGTGCACAGTAGCAATATTGTAGGGCTCTGATGCTTGATGCACCTTTGGAATATGAGGCTCAATGGAATTCAGTCTCAGGGAAAATCTTCAACTTCATCCCCAACACCGGTGCCATAAATGTTAGCACTAGATGTCAGTCCTGGATTGCAGCAGGAGTAATCCTAATACCCATCAGTTTTATGTGTAACGATAATTTAATTAGGGTGGTCGAATGGATGCAGACCCAAGAGAATATTGTTTTAACTCAGAAAACTAGGCCATGCATGCATGAGCAGGTGAGGTCTTGATCTAACTTTAGTCAAGAAGTTGGATTTAAAATATGATCAGAGGGAAGACTTGATGAGAAAATGAAAAAAGCGTCTATGGGAATTAGGCCTTCCAACAACTTGGAGAAGAAATATATGACACTGAAAATTAGCCTAAGCGACACAGTTATAATAGAACGATGATCAAACCTTCATCACAATGTTGCTATAACAACTCGAATGGATCCTCCAATTCTAAGTTACTCAGTGTAAGAATGAAAACAATAACAAAGGAAACTGATTTGAAACTGGTAAAAATATTTTCATGATCAAACATAGATCACAACAACACAATCACCCTCGACTGGATCTTCCAATTCTGAGTGTCTTAAAACAATGTTTACAAAGACGTGGAAAGAGGCTGAATTTCATTAAATAGGAAGTCTCAAATGCTAATACATAACTAGAGGAACCAGTGCTTCATCAAATGTTACAATCAGGAGCCTAGCTCGACCCTCAACAACACTAAAAAAAATGGAAAAAATGCCTCTATATACTAGGAATTGGTTCAGTCTACTGAAGACGCGATAACGACATGGGTTTAATGTTTTTCATTGATGAGATTCCCTATCAGGCTGTGCATGTTGTTGGCCCTTGGTTATGGAATAAAGAAAACATCAAGAAATAAAAAGTGAAATGCACACTTTGCGAAAGACACAGTGACTGTCACTGGATCGAAGTGAGAAGAAGAGAAAAAAATATGGAGAAAAGTACATAAAGGTAAGCCATGGGATGAGGAGATCGAGGATGACAAATAAAAAATTAATATGGATCAAGGACAACTCAGTAAGAAGGAAAAATCCACCATTGGATTATTTAGAGCACCGTGCGAGAAGGAAGGAGAGACAGGCTAGTGAATCCTGAAAAAAGAGGGTCAAGTTGACCTAGGGTTTTGGCACCTAGGTTTTGACCTGAGGCTATCGGTGAGGCATTGTAATGTGTAAATAAGGGTCAAGAGGAAGTGGGTCGGGTCATTATGATATTGTCGTTGATCTAGCTATAGTATTTTGTGAGAGATCACTGCATTGAGAGAAAGAAGTGCTAAGAGAGAAAAATCCTTCAGGTATTGTAAGATCTTCAGCTGTTTGCGAAGGTCAAGTCCTGTAGCTGGGTGCGCAGGAAGGGGAGAGAAAGAGAGAAAGGAAGGAGGATCTACTAGTTGAGAGCGCATATAAGAACTGTAGGCATTATCTTAATAAATCATAAGCACAATTATGTGGACGTAGCCCTTAAGAGAGGGTGAACCAAGTACATCTTGTTTTGTGTGTCTGTTTGATGCTTTGATCTCTATCACTGTTATATTGTTATTTTCATTGTTGTATTATATCATATATATAACTATGAAGGGTAGATGTGTCTTGATAAGTGATATATGCATGTTTCGTTTCTGTTTGTAAGAGATCCACTTGATATTCCCCTAGTTGCAAACATATCTTTCCTACAACCTGCTCATAGTTGCTTCAGGTGAAACTGCATATGCTTCACAGGTGTTGCTGAAAGGGTCAATAGCTAGGGCTTGTTGGTGCGCTCTTAGAGATGAACCTTTGGTCTGCCCCTGTGCCAACAAATGGTTCTGTTGCCAGGACTAGAATATTCTTGAGGGAATATCAAGGTGGTTCCCATCAAGGACAGAAACTCAAAAGTGGATAGAGGATCAAGAGAAGGACTTCACTGAAGCCTAGAACACGAACACTAATCTTAGTACAGAAGATTGGTTGGAGAAATATATATGTACTGACATTCAAGAGATATTCTTTGGAGGGATCCATCAAGAGATATATGAGTGGTTATCTAGGTTATCAGATACCCAGTTCGAGATAATACCTAGATCTCCTGTAGTTTGGACATCGACGTTGATCCAGAAGGTTAAAAGGGTTGATAACACTATATCCAAAGAATTAGATCACTAGTTTGATAGTACCATTGAAGGGTATATTGTTGGATTACTGAGAGGGGGGGTGAATTATTAATAACGTAATTATAATCCTTTTTCTTCAAATGTTATATCAATGTAGAATTATTATCCAATAATGAGCAGTAATAAATAAACAATCACACACATTGTTGGTTGTGGAGCCTGATTATCTTCCTGATTCAGAAGTCCTTTCTTTCAGCCGTGTTTATACCCCATGAAGTATTTACACCCTAGAAGTATGTACACTCTTCCACATGGGGGAGTGCATAGGGGGGGTACCCCCTCTGCGGGGTCCGGGGGGGCTATCCCCCCGACTGGGGGATCTGGGGGCAAGCAGGGGTTCGGGGGCGAAGCCCCCGAAGCAAAAATTGCCTTGTAAAAGTATATTGTAATTTCATTGTAAATCTGGACCGTTCATTATAAGGTCGCAGATCTAACGGTAGAGATTATGTTAGGGTTTTTTTCCCTAGAAGGCAACCCTCTTTTATGAGGGAAATGTATCGCGGTTATGGATGAGGGTGAATATTGTATTCTGAGAGAGGAGACTATGAGAGAAATAAGAGGAAGTTACAGTGGGTTTTGTTGTAGGTTGTATCCCTTCATTTGCTGGATAATAATAAATGAAGGACTTGACAATTTCTCTGGTGGACGTAGCCCACATTGGGTGAACCATGTAAATCTGTGTCTCTCTTGTATTGTGTACCTTCTGTGTTTTGTTTCTGCATTTGTTTTATTTTATTGCTCTGCGGTCCTATTTTTCTAACAACTGGTATCAGAGCATAAGGTAACTCGTAGGAAAAGAGGGCTCATGGTTCGAGTGGGAGCAATGTCGGAAGATGGAAAGTTTAGGGTCGAGAAATTTAACAGCCAAAACTACCAGTTATGGAAGATGCAGATGGAAGACTATTTATATCAGAAGGATCTATTCCTACCATTAAGTGGAGTAGCAAAGAAGTCGGCAACCATGAAGGACGAAGAATGGGAGATTCTTGACAGAAAGGCTCTAGGAACGATACGGCTGAGCCTGGCAATGTCGGTGGCTTTCAATATTTCAAAAGAAAAGACAACGAAGGGTTTGATGGATGTGTTGGCCAAATTGTATGAAAAACCCTCGGCGTTGAATAAGGTATTTCTAATGAAGAGATTATTTAATATGAAGATGTCAGAAGGTGGGT
>ML778009.1:2462614-2482058 GCA_009831015.1 Picea engelmannii
AGAAATGGAATGACATGTACTATCCATATAGAATAGTATTATCTGAAAATATATCATAACTCATACCATTATCCATCAAACAAACTTGGGTCCATTACCCAAACCTGGGGTCTCCAACTTCTCATGGACATAACTCTCTAACCGTGAGGAATTATGTGATGTTCCACATACCACCGGAAATGACATGAGAAGAACTATCCATATATGATATTTTCCCTGACAAATTCACTTTCCTTCATCTCATTATTACACAATTAAGCATGGGTTCTCTTACTCCACAAAGCATCTTCCCGTGAGGGCTTTCACCATAAGGGGACCACTTTGGAGTTCATTCGTATTTACTTCTTATCAACCATGAAAAAAAAATATTGAGTCATATTTACATCAAACACTATTGGTTCCATTACCCAAACCTTTGTGCTATGGGTCTTTCTTCAAGGGTTGACATCAATGACAACCAACCTTAATCAACATATATCATCGAGTTTATTGTTGACAGAGTAGAGTCGTACAACCAAGCTGGAAGATATTTCTTTAAAGGACCTAGAGGAAAATTTTTACAATTCCTGAAGTTGAGACTCAATATGTTGTTGCACGAGAAGAACATCTTGAAGATAAATTAGATCGATAAGATTTGAAAAGGCTAATGTTCAGGAATTCAGACAACGACAGTGATACAAAAGTTGAACATACGCGCAGTGGGAGAGTATTCTGAGGGGTTCACCTTGAGAACTTGTTTACGAAAAACTACGAGGAAGAGGGTTTCTACAGTGGAGAGGAGGCATACCTAATAGATGAAGAACATTCAGAACCCACCAGAGAAGAAGAAGGCGAAGCTGAAGAACTTCGCTAGAACGAGCTAGAAACCTCAGGAATTGTGTAGACCACTAAAGTAAGTACTATTAACCCTCCTATTGCCTCAACATTACCAAGTAATCAAAATAGTCATAATCACTAGAGTCCACAGAGTACTATTACTAGCAGATCAACATCTACTGAGATAGGAAACCTAGGAAGCTCTATGGCAGATGAGATGAGGCTCCCTATATTTAGAGGAGATGGATCTGAAGGTCCTGATCAACATTGGTTCTTGTGTGAGGCCGTATGGAACATTAATAATTTTATCGATGAACCTGTTAAAAGAAACCAGTTTAGCACTACACTGAGGGATCGCACGTTGAGTTGGTACATGAAGCTTGTCCAAGGGCTTGCACAACCTAATCCACTGAATGAAATCAAGAACATGATGATTACAGAGTTTAATAAACCTAAGTTAGAGTCCCAATGTATTAAAGATTTGAAAGAGATCAAGAAAAAGGTATTTGAACATGTTTTGGAGTTCGATCAGAGATTCAAGACCCTTACAGGAAGATTGACCTTTAAGATCCTAGATGAGAAGAACAAAGAATGGTTCATCGCTTCTCTCTTACCACATATCAAAGTCCCCCTAATGCAGCAAAAGATTGCTTTGTAGGCAAAAGAATTGGAGATATCCATGAAGATTGAATCAGCCCCTATGGGAGAATCCATCTCAAGTATGAGTCGGATCTTGAGTTAGCTAACTAGTTTGTCTCTACAGGTCGAAGACATGAAGAAAGACAAGGGAAAAGACAAAAGATAAGACATATGGTGTGTTAGATGCAGAACAGAAGGTCATGACAAGGAACACTACCCTCTATTCAATGAATACTTGGATTCTGGAGCTCTGAGCCCGTTGAAGCAAGTCACCTTACCTTGGTGCGAAGTATGCAGAAATCGACATCGCCCTGGTGAGTGATATTACATGCAAAAATATGTTCAGACACCCACAAAATTGTACTGTACATTCTATAAATTGGTAGGGAATGATGATAGATATTGTAAATCTTATGATCTCATGCATGAAAGATCAAGAGATATATATAAGACCCAAGGCGAAGTACATAAAGAAGGAAACAATATGCAATATAACTCCCTCGGAAGAGGAAACTTCAATCCTCGTGGTGGATTCAGAGGAGGAGGAGGAGGAGGAGGAGGAGGTATGTGCCAAGGCCAAGGAAAAATAATCTGTTATAACTGTTCACAACCTGAACATCTAGAAAGGGACTGTTAGAACCCTTGCACCACTTGCAGTTATTGCAACTCCTTTGAGCATGTCATTGAGGACTACCCCGTGCTACTAGCCAAGCTTTAGGAAAGATGAGGACCCCAACAGAACCTGCAAGTGCAATTGATATATGTTGAACCTCATGGAGCAGACCCTAGAGTCATTTTTATCACTCGAGGAGGAACTGCTACAGGAGAACATAGAATGACCCAAGGAAAGATCGCATAGGACTCGGGTATTAGAAACTTTGTAGAGAAGACCCAAAATTTTTGATGCAAAGAAAGAAAGAAAAATATTTGAGGAAGCAAGGAAAGAGTTCAAAGTAGGTCAAGGTTCATCCTCAAATACACACCCAAAAATATGAGAATATGGGATCTCTCAGGCATTTGATCAGTCTGTTTCAACAAAAGAAGGAAAAGAGGTAAGTAAGCTCGTCGAATTTTTATACACTTGTATTAAGTTGATTTAGGATGAAAATGTTGTGCAAGAGATACAAAACTTAATCAGACAGTTTGAGCTAGGAAATATAGACCCCTTACTGAATCAGGTAGTACACCAAATTGGTAAGAAGAGAAGGACAAATAAAGAATTACACTTGAATTATCAGATAAGAGAATATGATATAGACTATGTGGTCCTCGACTTAGGGTCGGAGGTCAATGTCATGACGAAGAAAACTTGGGCACTAATGAGAAAACCGAGGTTGATCTATTCCCCTATCAAACTTAGGATGGCTAATTGGCAAGTTGTTAGCCCATTTGGACGATTGGAGCATGTCCCTGTGGAAATCCATGGGGTAAGAACATTTGCATATTTCAAGGTAATTGAGATAGTCGATGACAGTTTCCCTTACCCCACGCTGCTAGGAATCAATTGGGCCTTTAACAATTCCACTGTAGTTGATCTAAAGAAAATCTGTATGACCTTTGAAAGAGATGGCCTTTGGGTCATTGCACCCTTAGATCCAGATGAAGGTCTGCGATACACAGAGCCCATCAAAGAAGAAGACCACGCATATGAATTGGAAACATCTACAAACTAACAGTGAGACAAGAAGATTACATCAACCCTATAGCCAATGGGAATCTGAGTTGGTGAAGTGAAAACGCGCGTTCATCAGATTCAAAATAAGCACTGGAGAACTAGAAGAACCAAATGTATGAAGTATCTACCAGAATATGTGCTAGATTAACCAGAGAAGTTCGCTAGATCAACACAACAGTGATTAAATTACCCACATTTGATGGTCTAAATCCTTTAGAAGCCTTCCTATCAGACTTTGAAGCAAATGTAACAACACAAAAGAGACTGTTGACCATGTATGAGGCCCTAAAAGCTACACTAGCAAGATGGTGGGGGACACATAAAATAAATATCATAGCCTGGACATAATGTCGAACCTTGATGACAACACGATTCTCAGCACAAGCAGTAAGTTAAAAAGTAAGGTATACTTGTCGAAGTTTCCCAAAGGACCATGTGCGGAGCTGTGAAGAGGCCTGGAGAGACATCCCTCGAGAACAATGGGTGCATAGATTCATTAACACACTGGATACAACCCCTATCAACTGGTACCTTCAAGTAGAGTTGCGCCTCATCACTGCAAACTGGGAAGGTATGATTCATAATTTTGTAATCACCTTTTTATTTGAAAGTGAATATCCTTCAGTAGACCAAGCATTATATATTTTGAGAAAGAAGGTATTCTATGAGACATCTATCCTCCTTATGGAACAAGAATAGGACGAATGGACTGTGCCTCTCCAAAAATTGCAGAGCTGCTATAACATCAATGTCGATGACGATGATGATCCCAGGAAGGTGAACATAATATAAAAAGAAGGCCAAAGAAATGTGGAAGGATTGAGAGTTGAGCTACCATTTATTGGTCAGCCAATAAAGATTAAAAAATCCAACATTGGGACAGAGGAGACATCAAAGCTTTCCAATGTTGGAGATTATTGGGATGTTGCTACCATTAACAAGATTACAGTGTTACTGCATGAGTATCAGGACTTGTTTCTGACCAATTTCACTGATATGAAGGGTATCAAAGGTCCTATGGGAGAGATGAGGATCCCTTTGAAACCAAGTACGAATCCAGTCAAGCAAAGACCCTACATATTAAACCCAAAATACAAGGAAAAAGTGAAGATTAAGCTCGATAGAATGCTAGAAGCAGGGATTATTGAACTTGTCGAAGAGTCGGAGTAGATTATCCCTATGGTCGTGCAAGACAAGAAGACATGAGAAATCAGGATATGTGTGGATCTCAAGAAGTTAAATGATTCCTATCTGCATGACCCTTTCCCTACACCATTCAGTGACAAAGTGTTAGATAATGTGGGAGGCTAGGAGGTATATTCTTTTACAGATGGATTTTTAGGATACCATCAGATATGGATTACTAAGGAGGACCGCCACAAGACCACATTTTCCATAGAATGGGGATCCTACCAATATACAATGATGCCATTTGGACTGAAGAATTCCCTGACCATCTTTTCCAGGGTGGTGGTCGAAGCGTTCAAAGAATTTTTGCATAAATTTTTAGAAGCATATTTTGATGACTGGATTGTGTTTAGTTTGTTGAAAAAACATATTGAATGTCTAAGGATAATGTCAGATAAATGCATGAAGTGTCAAGATGATTTGAATTTGAAGAAGTGCATATTCTTCTTACCATTTGGAGTACTATTAGACCATATTGTATGCAAGTAGGGATTGATGGTTGAACCATCAAAAATTGCAATTATAGTTGATTGTCCACCTCCTCCTTCAGTCAAAAAACTGCACATTGCGCTAGGACATACTAACTATTACATGAAATTCATTAAAGGATATGCCCAAATTACAACACTGATGGAGAATATGTTGAAGAAAGACTGTCAGTTTAGCTGGACAGAAGAATGCCAGATGAGCTTCAACACACTGAAACAAAAGATGGTTACTGTGCTTATTCTGGTTTTTCCAGATTGGAGCAAGGAGTTTCATGTGCATGTCGATGCATCTTTTATTGCATTTGGAGAAGTATTGGCACAATATGGAGAAGGTGATATCGACCATCCATTATCTTTTTCTAGCAGGAATCTATCTACAGTTGAAATTAATTACACCACTACCGAGAGAGAAGGATTAGCCATGGTGTATGCATTGCAAAAATTCCGCCACTACTTATTGGGAGGACACTTTAATATGTTCATAGATCACTCCACACTAAAGTGCCTAGTCAAAAAGCCAGTGTTGGGGGGGGAAATATGCATATGGCTTCTGTTGTTTCAAGAATATGATTTTGAAATCATAGTTAAGACAAGAAGAATGAACAAGGGCCCTGACCACTTGTTGAGGTTGGAACATGGTGAAGAACCCACCAGTTTGGAGGATACACTGTCGAATGCCTAGCTTCTCTCCATTATAAATATTGATGACCACTTCACAGACATAGTATAGTTCTTGTCAACAGGAATGACACCTAGTGAGTACATGATTCCCTAGAAGAAACATTTAGTGGTGCACGCTGCATACTTTTCAATTATAGTCGTTCAGCTATACAAGATGGGACCCGATGAAATATTAAGGATATGCATTATGGAGACAGAGTGACCAATGATCCTCACAGAATCTCACGAAGGCATCGTAGGAGGAAATTATGTAGGGAAAGAAACTTCACAGAAGGTTCTTAGAGTTGGCCTTTAGTGGTCTACCTCACACAAAGATGCTAAAGATTATGCTAGATATTGTGATGTATGCCAGAGAGTTGGAAAACCATCACAAAGAGATGAAATTACATTATCACCATAGATGACCCTACAAGCATTTGAAAAGTGGTCCATTTACTTCGTGGTACCTATAAACCCTCCAGAAAATCACACAAGAGAAAGGTACATAATTACTGTGACAGAATACTTGACTAGATGGGTTGAAGCCAGAGAAATAAAAGACTGTAGTGCAACTACAACTGCACATTTTATATTTGATGACATAATAACCAGGTATGGATGCCCCAAGATCCTAATGAGTGATCAAGGCACACACTTCATCAATAAGACAGTTGAAGCCCTAACTAAGGAATTTGTGGTCCACCATCAGAAGAGTACACCTTACCATCCACAAGCAAATGGAATTGTTGAAGTATTCAAAAAGATATTGGAGACAACACTAACAAAATTTTGTAGTGTGAATAGGGATGACTGGGATTTAAGAGTACCTGTAGTACTATGGGCCTATAGAACCACTTGAAAGAAATTAACAATGCATACCCCTTTCAAGTTGGTTTATGGTATTGAAGTTGTTGTCCCAATGGAATACTTAGTGCCAAGCTTAATAATTGATGCCTTTACATGTATGGATGCGATTGGTGTTGTTTAAGAGAGACTTGCACAGCTGGTTGAATTGGAAGAAGACAAATTTATTGCAGGATTCCACTAGCAGGTTCAGAAGGAAGGAGAGAAGGCCTATCATGACATGCACATCAAGAAGAAGGCATTCAAGAAAGATGATTTAGTACTTCTATATGACAGTAAGTTTATAAAACACTCTGGGAAGTTTAGAATGCATTGGCTTAGACCATATGAGATCGACTATGTTACCAAAGGAGGAGCCACATAGCCGAAGACATTGAATGGAGACTGGAAGGAAGGGTTGGTGAATGGGATTCAGATGAAGTTGTACTATGACAACCAACTACCTCGCAACTCTTAGTAAATGCATGAGGAAAAAGGTCTAGGTACCAGGTGTAGTTGAAACTGGGTACCATACACAAAAAAGACCATTTTCACAAGGATGTGACGAAGGCATAGAGCATAAAGAAAAGGATGCATTGAACAGTCCAAAGTCGAAGTAAAGGAGAAGGATCAGATCCGAAGTGCCTCGGTATGAGTCACAGGTGAGTTTTGGGGGTTTGTTGGCCCTTGGTTATGGAAGAAAGTGAAGATCAAGAAATAAAAGGTGAAATGCGCACTTCGTGGAAGACACAATGACTGTCACTGGGTCAAAGTGAGAAGAAGAGCATAAAAGATGGAGAGAAGTATGGAAACGCAAGCTGTGGGATGAGGAGATCGGGGATGACAGATCAACAAGAAAAATGGATCGAGGACAACTCAGCAAGCAAGAAAATTCCACCGTTGGATGCTTTGGAGCACCATGCAAGAAGGAATGAAAGACAGACTAGCAAAGCTCGAAAAAAGAGGGTCAAGTTGACCTAGGGTTTTAGACACCTAGGGTTTTGGTATCTAGGGTTTTGGCACCTAGGTTTTGACCTAAGGTAGTTGGTGAGGTATTGTAATGTATAAATAAGGGTCAAGAGGACCTGGGTTAGGTCGGTATGATATTATTGTTGATCTAGATATAGTATTGTGTGAGAGATCATTGCATTGAGAGAGATAAGTGTTGAGAGAGAGAAAGCCTTTAGGTATAGTAATATCTTCAGCTCTGTGTGAAGGTCAAGTCCTGTAGCTGGGTGCGTAGGAAGGGGAGAGAAAGAGAGAAAGGAAGGAGGATCTACTAGCTAAGAGAACATATAAGAACTATAGGATTTATCTTAATAAATCATAATCACAATTTTGTGGAGGTAGCCCTAAAGAGAGGGTGAACCACGTACATCTTGTGTTCTGTGTGTGGTTGATGATTTGATCTCTGTCACTATTATATTGTTATTTTCATTGTTGTATTAGATCATATCTATAACTGCGCAGGGTATATCTGGCTTGATAAGTGATAGATCCATGTTGTGTTGTTGTTGTAATATATCCACTTGATATTCCCCTTGTTGTAGGCATATTTGTCTTGCAACCCCCTCATAGCTACTTCAGGTGAGACTGCATCTTCTTCACAGGTGTTACTGAAAGGTCTAGTAGCTAGGGCTTATTGGTGCACTCTTGGATATGAACCTTGGGTCTACCCCTATGCCAACACATTCAGATGATGGTCAGACTACCCATGCAGTTGGCTGTCAGACACAATCTCTGTCAAGATGGACTGATAGTCTGTCTTTGCACCTATCCCTTTTCGGCCTTCTATTTATGGAAGGAGATGAAGTTAAACCACCACCTACTATAATAACTACTTTCTTGAGATCAGAGTTGGCGTGAGTCAAACTTGGAACCTGGAGGACAAAGGGGCCACTTTTTGCCTTTTGGAATCTGAGGTGGATCTTCACAGAGGGACTCGGCAGTCAATCGTGAATGAGGTCCCGACGAAGTGATGGCATGAGAAAATTGAACAAATATTTCCAGGTGGAGGGGCCACTAAGGCTGGGACATTGGATGATGAGGTGAAGTGTCATGAGGAGGTGACGAGGGGACCGTAGTGTGACGGGTCAGCGAGTGGGGACACAACATAGGTGGAAGTGGTGCAGAGAAAGCGGGGGGGGGAAGGTGTCAAGATAGGAGCGGGAAAAGGGGATGAGGTGGGATAGGGTGGATCTAAGTGTAAAATAGGTGTAAGGAGGTGAGAGGAGGAACAGGAGCAGGAGATGTGAAAGGGGGAAGGAGAGAGGCTGGGTGGAGGACACATGTTAGGAAGAGGTGAAAGTGGTAAACTGGGGCGGTAAGCAGTAAGAGGTAATAGGGGGGGACCATTACCTAAGGGGATGCCACGTTAGTGGGGGGCCTATGCTGGAAAACTGCCCATATTGGATGCCCCCCCCCCCTCATTAAAGGAAGAATGACAGGGGGGGTCCAGAATCAAGCCTTAGTCACAGATCTGGGCGCTCCAACCCTAGCCGTTTGGACCTGCGCGCTCTCATATCGGATCGCCCCCCCCCCCCCCCCCCCTCATTAAAAAAAGAACAATGGGGGGGGGTGTCTGGAATTAGACCTCGACTGTAAATATGCTTACATGAACCCTATCCATCCATATCATCATGTCCTTTAGAATGGCATGCCTTCGCACCAGAACTTAGGATAAGTGGGTTTTTCAACCCGTTTCTTGTCATTATTTTCGATAAAACACCCCCTTACATGGTTATGTGATAATAGAGTCGACAAGTGATGGCTCTGTGGGAATACCCTTATGCATGAATTGAATTCAGAAGAGATCTGGACATGCCTTTACCACTAGGTTCCACCTATAGAGACATAGATATGCCAAAGTTTTTTGAATATTTCTTTGTTTTTTGTATTTTTGCATAAGAAAACAAAAATATTTTTGGATGATGTCAAGTACTAACTAAGCATGTGTCTGTCACAGATGTGGGTCCAAAATGACCAGAAGAAATTCCATGACACCGACGGAGGCACTAGGGGGATGATCCAGTAGGAGGGGACACGCATAGAGTGATTCAAAAAGTGCAAGGAAACCTGTCTCATTTGACGTAGAGGATTCCCATGGTTTAGGTAGAGGATATTCCAGAGGCGATGCAATGACAGGTGGTAGGTGTGACCCGTGATTGGGTATGACTCTTTCAATGTCTCACAAACACCATAGTATGATATCATGACACTCATCTAGTGCCATAGGTGTAGATGTCATGATTACTGTCTGATTGACCGATATGTATTTTGAGGGTGTGAGCCACAATTTTGTACTATAACATCATATTTTTTGGAGAGATGAAATATATAAAAACATTGATCTTTGAATTTAATTATATTACAATGTGTACATTGATGAAATTGTTTTTTTTTCTTTAGTTATGTGACAAATCCCAATCTAAAACAAAATTAGCATATGCATCAGATACATAATTAGAAATTCTAGGTATGTGATGATAATTAATAAAATCAAAATGTCATTCCAAAAGTTGTACCCATAAGAATCATCAGATTAGAGTAGGTTCAAACACATGGTAACTATTGCTCAATTGACATACTACTAACTGGGAGTCTAGGCAAACTTCTAAAGAGTGAATACCATGTGAAATGGAACCACACAAAAGGTCTATAACGACGTTATATTGAACCACCTTATTCATGGATGACCCGAGGAAAATGCCACCTGAAGACACCAATAGACCCTTGGATGAGTAAACAACATAGGCAAAGGAAACCAAGTTTTGTGTATGACGACTAGCCCCATCTGAGAATCCTAAGTAGATCGAATACTCTGTTGACATCTACCAACTAAGGAAAAACTTGATAAGCAAGATAAAAAAAAAGGAAAATATATATACACTAAAATGCATTAGTATACAAAGAGTTACGCCCAAGCTTGGGGCTCAAATGTAATATATTTTCAAATAGAGCCCATTCCTAGGCTCATCCATCATGTTCCATTCATAATATTCTAATTCATAGGCTCCTTTCTCTAATACATGTCGCATGATATAGGGACTATGCCACATGGGTTTGAACTTTCTTGATCCCAGTGGTTCTTTGTCTTGGTTATACAGAAGGACCAAGTCATCGTTAGTGTGCCGCTGAGGACAAATAGACTTATCATATTGGACCTTGACATGCCTTTTATTCGCTTTGATGGTCGTGGAGGCGTCTCAACGCTGCTCATCTAGACTCTCTAGGTGTATGAGGCATTATTCGAGATTGTAAGTGTCAGGTAGGAGAGAAACCGCCAATCTAACAGAAGGGATTTCACATTAAATAGGTAGTATCGACTCCACATTGTGCACTAACTGGAAAGGATAAAAATGGTGGAAGTATTAACTGAGGTTCGGTATGCCCAAAGTGTTGGATAAAGCATGATATGCTAGTCAGATTTTCTCTGGCTGACCATTTTCTGCAAAATGGTATTGAGAGACTTGTTCATGGTCTCTACTTGTCCTTTTTTATGGGGATATTAGGGGGAAGAATGACCATGTCTAAAACCCAATTTTGATGCTAATTCTTTCATCATTTCATTCTAAAAGTGACTACCATGATCAATGACAATCTCACTTGGGATTCTGAACCTGCCTATAATTTGATTGAATGCGAAGAAATAAACATTCTTATCATTAGATTTAACTGTAGGCATGGCCTCATCCCACTTAGTAAAGTAGTATATGACCATGATAATGTGATGATGCCCCCCAGCTGAAGTTGGGTTTCAATTCACAAAATACACCCCCCACTTGGTGAAGGGACTGATGATAACAACTGGATGGAGAGGAGCTGGATGAAAGCGCATTTTTCGAGTGAACACTTGGCAGGGGTGACACTTCTTAACTTCTTCTATGCAATCTTTAAAAACAGACGACCAAAAATCTCAGGTTCCTAACCCGCACATAGGTAGAACAATATATTCAGATGTAATAAAGGTCAATATTAATAAGGCATTTCAATAAAATAGAATAAGTTGAATGTAAGAAGACCTAATAGAAGCTTCCTCTTCTAGAAGGATCTTCCTCTAGATGCTTCTTTTGATAGACATATTTAGTATAAATAGGAGTCGAGGGTATGAAAACCCTAGCTTGTATATTATTGTGATAGAGCCCTGCTCGACTAAAGGTTGCCCCCTCGAAGAGGCTCGTGAACATTTCTTTCAGAAGAAAAGTGTTATTTCTGTTGTTATTCTTATATCATTTCAATGCTATTGTGGTGATTGTTCTAGCTATATTGCTATTATTCTGCCATATCTAGCATTTTACTTTTGGTCTGCATATTTTTTTATATCTGGTATATTACAAGTAGTATTAGAGCACTTTCCTCGGTAGAAATTGTGGGTTAATTTTTTTTTCCAGGGTAGAGACGTATTTCAGCATCTTTAAGCCATAGAGATCTGTCATTACGTGAATAAACCCACGGTTGAGGGATTCATACATGCAGTAAATACAAGTGGTACTTAAGCGCACATCTGTTGTCCACCCTTGTAACCCATGTTGGTACCCCTTCGAGTGGTAGTGCATCAAGAAACACCTATGTATGGATCAACCTAGATTACCTGAAGCCCTCTTTAGATAAACCGATCAGTTTCCTGAATACTATAGTGCCACCGAGAACAACACTCAAGAATATAATCTATAGTACCTGGGTAGTCGGGTAGTACGGCTAAGGGTACAGTCTATCCTCAGTTAGTGCCCTGAGATATTGGGATGAGTACTATTGTTGGACCCCACACATATATTAAAGAGATATAGCATAGGGAAAACCCTTGTCTGTATAACCCTTGAATACCTAACCCTTGGGGATGAAAAAAAAAACATTAAAATAGACAAGATCTATTGCCATGCAACTGTGTTTGGGTTGCCAAATCACTACACATTTCTTCTTGGTTAAGCATTTGGGCATTTCATCACTGCACCATTATTTGAGACCTATTCCATTGGATTGATCTCTTTTCCCTTATCACATTCATACATATCATTTTTCAGAAAAATGTTTGACCCCACCCGCCCCATTTTGGTTTCCTCGTCATCATGGCCCATACTCGTAGCCAAGACCTGGAAGCTTGCTTCAATACCTTGCAATCTAATTTCACTGAGACCCAACAAGAAGTGAAACAACTTAGTGCCAATGTTGTCACCATCAATACAACCATGTAGTCCTCAATGGAGGAAATCAAACAAGACCTGACTACCCATCTTGAATCTGTCATTTCGATGCTCTCCACCAAGATGCATATCCCTACATGTAACCCTTTATCTGACCCACCTTCAGATACTAAAGCTGAACATTCCTCTAACTTTCAGCACCATCACTTTCAACACGACCTACGTCTTCTGTGGGTGGATGTGACCAAATTTGATGGCTCGGATCCCACTGGTTGGGTAACCCAAATGGAACATTATTTCTCTTTATACAACATTAGAGATGACTTGGCCAAACTCGGGTATGGTGTTCTCCATCTAGATCAAGAACGTTGGCAATGGTGGTAATGGAGAAAAACTTCCCGTCAAGGGTATATTTCTTGGACATAATTTGTGGCAGAGCTTTATGAATGCTTGGACACTGACACCAACCATTTGGTCCATTTGAAAAAGTTGAAACAATCAAGAAAAGTGGAATACTTAATAGCTTCTTTTGAGCGCTTGGATTTTTGGATGGAGGGCATGTCTGATACATTTTTCCAAGAGTGTTTTATTAGTGGCCTCAAGGATGAGATTTGGGCCCATTTCCTCATGGCTCAGCCTTAGAGTTGGGTGGAGGCTACTAAAAGAGATAAATAAGAATAATAGGTTGTATCTTCTCAAAATCGAAAACCTTGATTTATCCCTCTCACTAAACCAGTAAATCCCACTACTCCCTTCACTCCACTAAAGATCCAAAAATTGACCAGGGCTAAAATAGATGAACGCCAACTCAAAGGCCTTTGTTATAATTGTGACGAAAAATAGTTCTCGAGCCACAAGTGTAAGGAACAAAATATTTTTATGGCCATCTCAAAGGATATTTTAGAAGAGGATTTTGAAACTCCCCTTATGTGTGGTTCACCTGAAACCACTGACATAACCCCTCCCTCAGACCCTCCTGAAATAGAACCGGTCATTTCCCCAAATTCTTTCACTGGCTTCTCTACTCCCCAAACTCTCAATCTCATCAGTTACATCAAGCATAGGAAGGTCATCATTCTGGTTGATAGTGGAATCACCCATAATTTTATTCATCACTGCATTGCCCAAGAAACTCATTGCTACATCCATGCTGTCAATAATTTCCAAATCATGATTTTCAATGGTGGCTCCATGAAATGTGGAGGGTGTTGTGAAAATGTGCGTTTCCAAATTGGTGATTACCACTTCAAATATCATATGTTTTCTATCGACATGGGTAGTTGTGACATTGTGTTGGGTGTAGACTGGCTAAGGAATTTGGGTCCCATTCTCATGGATTTTAAGGAATTAACCATGCAATTCGACCAGGAGGGCCAACAATATAAGTTCCAAGGTATCACCGGTGGTTCACTTGAGATCATTAGTTCCCATTTCATGGAAAAACTTCTCAAAAAAGGTCATTCTTGTGTTATTTCCCAACTCCATGCCATATAAGAAATAGAGACACCCTCGATGATGCAAGACCTCTAATCCATCATTTCTAAACATCAAGTAGTATTTTCCACTCCCCAGGGACTCCCTCCTTCCCATGGTGCTCATGATCATTCCATTCCCCTTGTACCATGAAGCCTTCCTCCCAATATCCATTTATATCATCACCCCTTTTCCCAACAAAAAGAAATTGAGAAAATGGTCTAGGAACTCCTTAACGCAAGAATTATCTGCCCTAGTACGCGCCCCTATTCTTCTCCTATGGTCATGGTCCTAAAGAAAGAAGGTTCTTGGCGAATGTGTCCTGACTTCCATTCCCTCAATAAACTTACCATTAAAGATAAATTTCCCATTCCTGTCATTGATGACCTCTTGGATGAATTGAGTGGCGTCCAGTTCTATACTAAACTTGATCTTCATTCTGGATACCACCAGATATGTATGAAAGAGGTAGACATTCCCAAGACTGCCTTTATAACTCATGAAGGCCACTATGAGTTTTTGGTCATGCCCTTTGGATTGTGTAATTCCCCCTCCACCTTCCAAAGCCTCATGAATCATGTCTTCTGTCCTTTTCTCGATCATTTTGTATTATTTTTCTTTGATGATATCCTCATCTATAAAAAAACCTGGACAAATCATCTTTCCCATGTGGATCGAGTTCTCCATCTACTCTCTCAGCAACAAATTTTCCTGAAACAGTCTAAATGTGCTTTTGGCACCTCAAAAGTCCATTACTTGGGTCCTCTAGTTGGCAAGGATGACATCAGGGTGGATCCTAAAAAGATTGAAGCTATGCAAGACTAGCCTCACCCAAAGACTCTCAAACGATTGCATGGATTTCTGGGCTTAATAGGTTATTATCGAAAGTTTGTTAAGAATTATGGAAAGATTGCAACACCTCTCACTGCACTCTTAAAAAAGAACTCTTTCACTTGGACTCCAGCTGCTTCTCAAGATTTTCAAACCTTGAATATGGCCATGTGCACCATTCCAGTCCTGGCCCTTCCTGATTTCACAAAGACCTTTTTCTTGGAATGTGATGCTTCAGGGAAAGGAATTGGTCTTGTCCTTATGTAAGAGGGTCAGCCTTTGGCCTTTACCAGCAAGCAATTGTCAGAAATAAATCTGGGAAAATCAATCTATGAAAAGGAAATGTTGGCTATTGTGCATGCCATTTATCTATGGCTCCCTTATCTATTTGGGAAATGCTTCCAAATTAAGGCAGACCATCAAAGCCTAAAGTATTTTCTAGAATAATGCATTTCCTCCCCGGAGAAACAAAAATGGGTGACCAATCTCTTTGGATATGATTATGAGATCATTTACAAAAAATGCAAAGAGAATGTGGTTGTGGATGCACCTTCCCGAAAATATGAAGATGGTAGATCCCTTTTTTCTCTTTCCTTCATTGTACCAGATTGGATCCAAGCCGTCTGCCAAGAATGGCTACATGATCCGAAAATTTCACAGTTGATCCAACAATTGCAGTCCAATGCTCTAGCTTCCCCAGGACACTCTTGGCTCCATGATGAGCTTTGATACAAAGGTCGTTTGTATTTAAGTAAACAATACAAACTTAAATCCATGGTACTTTCTAAGCTTCATGCCACACCCACAGCTGGGCACTCCAGGTTTACCAAAACCTATGATAGGGTCAAACGCTCTTTTTCTAGGATGACATGAAACAAGACATTCGTAATTTTGTAGTTGAATGTGATGTGTGTCAATGTAACAAGGGAGAAATAGTCAAATATCTAGGCACACTACAACCACTTTCGATTCCACCTGCTATTTGGAGGGATATATCTATGGATTTTATTACAGGCTTACACAAATCAGGAAATTAATTAGTCATCATGGTGGTTGTTGATCACCTTTCCAAGTATGCTCATTTCTGTGCTCTTCAACACCCCTTTACAAGATCCACGGTGGCTCAAATTTTCATGGATCAGGTCTTCAAGCTTCATGGCATGCCACATTCTATTGTTTCTGATTGCGACCCAACTTTGACCAACAATTTTTGGCAAGAAATGTTCAAGCTACAAGGCACCCAATTGCATCTCAACATAGCTTATCATCCCCAGACTAATGGTCAAATGGAAGTTGTCAATAAGTGTTTGGAAACATATTTGAGGGGTTTTGCCTCAGAAAAGAAAAAATAGTGGGCTCAATGGTTACCCCTAGATGAATGGTGGTACAGAACCTCATACCACACAACTACACACATGACTCGTTCTGAAGTGGTATATGGACAAAATCCACATTCAGTTCTCTCATACTTACCTGGTGTCTAGAAGGTCCAGGCGGTTGACCAAACGCTTACAATTTGAAAGGCTATTATCCATACCCTCAAAGAGAATTTGGTCATGGAAAAAAATCACATGAAGCAACAATAAGATCAAGGTTGCTCTGAACGTCAATTTTCAGAAGGGGATCAGGTGTTTCTTCAACTGCAGCCTTATAAGAAAAATTCCCTCAAGGCCGAGCATTGTCAAAAGCTAGCGCTGCAATTTTATGGTTCTTATACCGTTCTCAAGCATGTGGGACAGGTGGCCTATCAGTTAGATTTGCCCAGTCATTCTAAGATACATATTGTTTTTCATGTTTCATGCTTAAAGAAGGTGATTGGAACTAAGTGCCAAATTCAAACCAACCTTCCCGAGTTAGCCAAAAAAGGATCCATTTGGCTACAGTCACAAGCAGTTTTGGACCAGCATGAGTGTCGCCTGCATCAGAGAACCATCAAGGAAGTGTTAGTCCAGTGAAAAGATACAAATCCAACAGATGCCACTTGGGAACCAACTGCCATTCTCTAGCAATTTTCACATCTCAAGCCTTGAGGAAAAGGTTATTTTTAAGGGGGTGGACATGTTAGGGTCCTAACCTGCACATAGGTAGAACAATATATTTGGATGTAATAAAGGTCAATAATAATAAGGCCTTTCAATAAAATAGAATAAGTAAAATGTAAGAAGACCTAATAGAAGCTTCTGATTCTAGAAGGATCTTCCTCTATATGCTTCTTTTGATAGACATATTTAGTATAAATAGGAGTCAAGGGTATGAGAACCCTAGCTTGGATATTATTGTAATAGAGATTTTATCGACTGGATGTTTCCCCCTCGAAGAGGCCCGTGAACATTGCTTTCAGAATCAAAGTGTTATTTATGTTGTTATTCTGCCATTTCTAACATTTTATTTATGTTCTACATACTTTTTATATCTAGTATATTACAAAAACTAATCGGCTCGCAAAATTTTCTGGGTATTCACAAGCCCAGATAGATGACCACCACAAGCCCCACTATGGCATTCATTTAGAATAGACTCATATTCTTTGTGAGTGAAAGAATGATGAAATATATTGTCTACTCCTTGAATATACAGAGCTTTGTCGATGATAAGGTAATTCTTAGCTTGGTATCATATACGTCGTCAGTCATCTCGCGAGAGATGCTGAGGGAAATTCAAAGTTTGAAGATAGACAACAATATCTCCATACCATGGGTTTGACAAGGAGACAAGGAAAATGTGTTCATACAAAAATGAATCAACATGAATAACATCCTCATCCAACCAAGAGAAGTCAGATATTAAATCTGCAAAAACTAGTTATTGGCCTTCATAGAAGCGAAATCGAGATCAAATTCTTGTAGAATGAAAAACCATTTATTGTGCTTTTCCCCTATGATACACCTAGTAAGGACGTATTGAAATGGATTGACATTGGAAACCAAAATATTTTTGAAAAGAAATATATAGTGTCGTAATCGTTGAACTACGTGAATGGCAGCCAAAGCTAGCTTTTCAACATGAGAATACTTGAGTTCAGGGCTGACTAAATTTCAACTAATATAGTAAATGAATTTCTCACAGAGATTGTCATCCTACTGAACCAACACCATACCAAATGTTTTGTCAGACGTGGTGACATAAAGAAAGTAATATCTACCATAGTTTGGAGATTTCAGCAGAGGCATCAATAACAAGGCTTTATTCAAAGCATCAAAGGATTTGTGGGCTCGCTCATCCCAGATAAAATGAGTTTCCTTCTTTAAGAGACACATGAAACCCTTAGTAAAATTGGCATAGCTCACTATAAACCATCGTAAAATGTTCTCTTTCCCTTGAAAACCTTGAAGTTGATGAATAGTGTGTGGGGGAGGAAATCAAAGTATTGCCTCCACCTTTAATGGATCTACTATGATCCCAGTATCAGAGACTAAAAATCCTAGAAGTCAACTTGACGTAACGCAAAATTTTCATTTATGAGGGTTCAAATGGATGTGATAATGGAGACATGTTTCAAAAACTAGCCGAATGTGTTTAGGGTGATCCACTCTCTTACAAGAGTGAGCAGTGAGATCATCGAGATAGGCTTCAAATATATAATTGAGATCGTGAAATGTGAAGATCATAGCTCGTTGGAAGGTTGCTCTGATGTTCTTAAGGCCGAAAGGAATCTTATGGTATGTGAATGTACATGAAGGGAAAATAAATGTCATCTTATGTTGGTCCTTGGGCTTAATATGAATTTGGTTATACCCTGAAAATCCATCCATAAAAGAAAAAATTTCACATTTTTCACATTCATCGAGAATCTGATCAATGAAGGGTGTCGGGAAGTTGTCTTTGGGACAATATTTATTCAGGTCACGAAAATCCATGCATACACAGATGGTTCCTTGATTTTTATTCACAGGAATGAGATTGGATACCCATTCAGTCAAGGGAACTGGGTAGATAAAGCCAACATTAAGCCATTTTTCTACCTCTTCCTTAATAGCAAGGGCCTTCATAGGATTGACATCTCTAAGTCATTGTCAAACATGTTTAGCATCCGAGTAGGTTTTAATTTCATGCTCGAAAATTCAAGGGTCGGTTCCTGGCATCTCTTCATATGACCAAGTGAATACATCCTTGAATTATTTGAAGAGGTCGGTGTAGATCATAATTTATTTTGGCGAACAATATGCACCGATGTATGCATTTTCAACCTTTCTAGGAATACGAGAGATATCGATCGTGATGTAGGAGAGATACTCACCATGTTTCCTTTGGCATAAATTTTGTGCATATCAAGTGGAACTACGACATGAATGACTATCTCGCTCAAGGTAGATATAAAATCATCTTGTTTGATTTTGGAAAGATCTAGGAGAAAATAAGAGCGACGATGCATGTCATACCATATCCTGTTAGAACGATTCATGGCCTCTATGATAGCTTCATCTGAAGGTAAAGTCTCATCGAGGTGGTCACATGAACAAGACAATGAAGTGGCCCACACGGGCTCTAGAACAGGATCCTCCTCGTTCGTCTGCAAGGTAATAGGACATGAATTGACATAAGAGTCAAGAACACCTTGACACACAATCTCTACTATCGATAGTGGCATGGCCATTCCAGTATGTGACTGACCTTCAAAAGATGTAGTCGAGGAAGGTAGGGTCCAAGGATTGTTAAAATACAAAGTGAGGAAAAGGAACATACCTCTTTGC
>ML778009.1:2503630-2528938 GCA_009831015.1 Picea engelmannii
ATATGAGAAACACAGAGACATATATTTCTTGAGGAAACCCATGCAGGGTAAAAACCTCTTTTTCTTTATATGATAAGTAATGGTTACATTCTTTACAGTATCATACATATGAGCACCAACTCATAATGAGGCTACAACCTCAGCTTTGCAAGCTGCAACTTGCTGAGAGAACCAACTCTATGTTTTCTCTAGCACCAAATAGAAGGAAGCACCAACTCCCTGGTTTCTCTAGCACCAACTAGAAGGAAGACCCAACTCCCTGTGTTCAAGCACCCACTTGAACCTTTGAGGACACAAGTCCTCCCTAGCTCCACCCAACCACCCTGAAATATAAATATTTGCTATTGAAACGTATTATAGTGATATGATGTTCAACAATGGCTTACCAGACTCATCACTGTTCTGCTGCATTTCATTGCTCTGTCTGCCTCATTGCATTTCTGCACACATCACTTGCGCTATCTATTCTTCCTCTTTTTATGCTCTGTGCGCCATGTCCATTCACTGCATAGTTCCTCTTCTGTTCTCTTCAGTTGCTGCACTCTCCCCCTTATTCACACATGAATCACCTTCACCAACAACATTCACAGCAACCTCCAACAACAACCGCAACAACAACCTTCTCTTCTCTGTACTGTGTATTTATAACTTCTGTGCACCTTGTGCATGAATGTTCGCAATCCTCTACATGTTGACTCCGCGCTGTTATGCTCCACCTCTCGAGTGCTCTGTCTTATCATCATCATGACTCTTCAGCCTCTCTGGCGATTTTCCCATGCTTTCAGCATCACTGGATGTTATGTTGAGATTCCTCAGCCTCTCTGGCATTTGAGACTCTTCGTCTTCTTTGTGACAGTCGAGCTCACCTTCTCTGTTTTAGTTACAGCCTCAATCCTATCCATCTGTCAATCGCCTCCATGAGTCATCTTCATTCCACTGGCAGATTCCATGTGAATCTTCTACTCCTCTGGAAATCACATCGAAGTCTCTTCGCATCCTCTGGTAGAAACCATCAATGGTTACTAGTAGTTTCACTGTGTCGTGCAATAGTAGCCCTCCGATCTTGTTCAAATTCACCTGCACCGTTGGATTAACTCTGAAGGGTATTGTCGTTATTTACCCGTTTCGCACTTTCGCAATTCAAATATTCTACGATGAGACATCTTGACTCTCCATGTCACGAGCTCCAAAATTCCAAGGCAGAGCTCATCTGCACTAGGTCCTTCCTCCACGTGACCATACGCGGTGACAACAGGTTGTGCTAAAAGGCACTGCAAACTCATGATATTCATAGAAACTGATCGACGGTCCATGATCTCGATGAATCAATGGTCCAGATCTTTTCGAGATCTCGCATCTCGCTGTTCCTTAGTTGGAGGTTCTTGTCACTCCAAGTCACGATAGGCGAAGCTCTGAGATGGAGCTCATATCAACAATCCACGTTCTTGGTGATCCGACGGTCCTGATCTTTTCGCGATCTCACATCTCATTGTTCCTTAGATGGAGGTTCTCGTCACTCCAAGTCGCGATAGGCGAAGCTCCGAGATGGATCTCAGATCAACGGTCCATAATATTGGTGTATTGACGGTTCAGATCTCTTCGTGAATTCGCATCTTGCAGTTCCTGTGATGAAGGGTCTCATCACTCCAAGTCATGATAGCCGAGACTCCGAGATGGAGTCGGATCAACGGTCAAGATCAAACATTGATCTGACGATTAAGATCAAACCTCGATCTGATGGCTAAGATCAAACCCCGTTCCTTTGACTTTCCAGTCAGCGACAAGACAATCTTTCGCCACTTGTCCTCTTAATCCAACGGACCACAACTGACATATCTGCCTTGCATCTTCACCATATCTAACGGCTATTGGTCCTTCGTACTTCCCCCAGATCCTACGACCCAGATTTTCTCGCAATTTTGCCACTTCGCCGTGTGAGTTCTCGACACCTTCAAGTCTCGATCTACGAAACTCCTATAAGGAGTTAAATCAACGGTCCAGATTCATTCTCAATTCAATGGCTGCGATTGAATCATGATATCGCATATCGCGAAATTGGGGTTCCTGATGTCAAAAATATTTGACATCTCCAACTCTCGATCCTTGAAACTCTGACATGGACAGGGATCAATGGTCCATATTCAACCTCGATCTGACGGCTCAGATTAAGTCACGATTTCACATATCGCGATTACACCCACTTCTCCTTGTTCTTTAAACACCGTGCAGGTTTTCCTCGATCCAACGGTGGTCGGATCCTGCGCTAAGATCTAACGCCTGAGATCTATCCTTATCTTCAGTGCGCACTCTTCTTGTCTTTATTCATATTTGACGGTCCTCATGCCGTCGGGAATTTTGGATGGGATCCAATGATCAGTGACACTTCTCCTCCAAGCTTACATTGTTCCTGTTTGTCCATCGATGCCCACTCTGATCCTGCCATCTTCACTGTTGTACTTTCCATCAATGACAAGCATACGCTACCTGTTAAAAATTTGCCAACACCCCCCCCCGACCGTTCTACCTTTAACAGTTGGGGGGGGTGGGGGGTCCGGAATCATGTATAACAAAGGTGCACATCTGAATGGCTGAGGCATCAATGCCTAAATCCATGGTTGAGATTGAATTCCAGACCGCCCCGATCGTTCTTATTTTAATGGTGGGGGGGGGGGGTCCGGAATGTTGGTTAAACATTGTGCTCAGATCTACAGTCCAGTGACAGGTGCACCAATGGATGACTGACGTTATTTTTTGAACCCCCCCGACCGTTCTGCTTTTAACGATGGGGGGGGTCCAGAATGGAGTGGTTTTCTGGCGGGCCCTCTTCTCTACATGACAGGAATCGATTTATCCATACTCCTGCCACTTACCACTTACCACTTTCTGACATACCCCCTGTCACCCCATGACATCATTCTCAACATTTTCCCCTAAAGGCCATGTCTCATTACTCTGTCAGCCCATTCCCCCTATTCACCCGTTACAAGTCCCTTCGCCATGGTCACTTCCCAATCAACACCCGCCATGTCACCCGATCATATTCGTCATTCATTGTTACCTGCCATCTCACGTTCCAAAATACTCGTTGTCCATTTATTACTGGCTAACTTATCCGTTAGATTGTTGATCTGCCCCCGTGCCCAATGGGTATCCATTTGCTCAAAACTACTCTTTCCGTTCATTCTCCCATTGCTTACTTTGTCCATCACACCAGAGATATTATCCCTGTCTTACCTCCATTCCAGTCAGCCATCGAAAACCACAGTCATCCCCACTAACATTTTGTTTGAATTGCAGGTATTTTCACAGTGATGGCGCCAAAATCCAAGAAAGCAGAAGCCAAGTAAAATCCTTTCCTTCCACCTCCTGTTGATCTCGATAGGATCCATTTGGTCGACAAAGATCATTTAATCGTAGAAACCAGGTGAAAATTTGACTTCACGGATTTGTAGTCATGGCTCAAAGAGACTTTATTAGATCAGAGTGATGAAATTGGGCTCTGGGAGTCCAACTTTCCTCTGTATCTTTTCCCCTAGGTTCACCATTTCCCTGAATTCACCCTCAAGTGCTAGGCTCATTACCTCCCCGAACAAAGAGCCATAGTATATTCATTAGGAGAAACTTTGTTCTTCATCACACCAGAGGCCATTGATTAGATGATGCAGATACCCAGAGATGAATCCGTGTTCCCTTTCAATCTCGAAGTCATCACGAAGTTGTACCAAAAACTATCATTCCCTTAGAGAGCTCAAATTTTCGATCTTTTCCTCCCTCAAGCTGCTCATCTCGCCAAAACTAATCCCCCGTACCCTTCCTCCCTATTCTCAGAGAAGGGAAACCAAGTCATTTAGTCGCTCTTTGCTCTACTTTGTTATTTTTCCGACAAATGGGTGGATGAATCCATATTGGGTTTTCTGTCCATCTTCTCCACAGAGGAAAGACCCACCACTCAGTTCGACTACAACACTTTCTTGGTGGACAATATTCATGAGCAGTTCTCAAATTTCGCCTCAGAAGGCATATTCCGGTATTCCTCAATACTAGCCTACATGTTCCCTTTCTTTCAAGCGGACAGGTTCTCCTTTTCAATGCAGAAAATGGACAAGGACGAGAGACCGCATGCGGTAATAGCTTGGACTTCACTACTGAGACAAAATTCAACAGAGTTGAGTTTCAAACAGTTTATCGAGCAGTTCTACCATCCAGTGGTGAGCATGCTCAGTGGCAGACATGAACCAAGAATAAATGAGGAGATTCAACGGATTTTAAACCTCTCAGACCTTGCAAAAACTGGAGACTGGTATCTTTACCAAAACCACACCGAAATCAGAGTATATGGATGCGATTTAGCTCCATACAAACTGCCCAAGTATCTTCGCGTGAGGATATTTTCCCTGGAGTACATAAGGAAAATGATTAACTTCGATGACATACAATTTGTGTCTCTAAAAGTGAAACAACAACTCAGAATTAAAGAGAAAATAGGGTCTTTCATTTGCAATAGCTGAGGTGTTGGGGAGGAATCAGACAGACTGTTGAAAGAAATGAAGTTTTTTCTTAGCTTCATATGGAACTACGATCCATGCGAGATAATTTCTAAGATGGGTATTAAAAATAAAAATGTCCCATATGTTCATACACCCAAGCCCGAGATAGAGAAGTTCACAAATGAAACATAATGGGAGCTGAACACTGTGGTTGATATAGAACAACAGAACCCTTCGGTCATCATCTCACAGACTACTACACCACAGGTTCCCAAGTAGAAAATACCCAGGAAGTATTCTTCACCTTCTATCACTGCAGTCTCGGCTAAATATTTCCAATTGCACACCAAAAGGCCAAAAACCAGTCACACACCTGACATGGCTGGTGAAAAGGAAATCCAATCCATTGAAACTATGAAAGATGATCAATCACTTCTTAGCACAAGAAACAAGTAGATCATGTCTACAGTTTTTCCTAAGAAGCCCATGAATACTCCACTAGTCGACCAACGGAGTAATGTAGGACCAAAGTTGAGTATTTTTTAGAAGTATGACCTAATCAAAAGGAAAAATCAGACACTGACCAACAAAACATATGCTCAGTTTTGGAAACAGACATCAGTGACACAACACAGACTGTTGTCTGCATTCGATACAAAGAAGGGTAGAATGCACATGGCATTTCTACAGGCACAGGTGCTAGACCCGAAAGCAATCACGGATTACAAAAGGGAAACATTTTAGTTTCATACTAGGGATGTGCATCCTGCTGATCAAATGGATCTGCACAGGTAAACTGGGGAAATGATTTTCTCCACTTTGGAAAATTCTTCTACTGCAACCACTAAATTATAGGTATCTTTGAGCAATGTCCATACACAGCTGAAATTAGAAAATATATCATCCTTTGCAAAGGATAACAGAATTAAGACGTTGGAAGAATTGGTCCTCAAGATCGGGTATGACCCCTCAAATGTGAAAGCAGTTGAGGAGATGCTTAAAAAGAAAAATGTCGATATAGACTCTCTAAGGAAATAGTTGAAACTGCCACCAATGGAAGATGCACAGACAAACGAGATAGCTAAGACAGAAGGGGAAAATGATGAGATGCTCAAGTTGATCTTTATGCCCTGTAAGCTAGAAAGACTATAATTTTTATCAAGAGATCTTCCAGTAATACAATGAGACGCTTCACAGGATTCTCGCATGTTATTCATTGGTGATGTTTTCCTTTCGATGCTAAATTTTTTTCTCCCTCAGTTGTCATATTGTTTTCTAATCTAATCTTTTAAAAGTAGTGCATGTTGCAGGATTTATCTTTGTATACCCTGTTTTTGGCTTTGAAAGATCTTAATGTTTATCTTTCTGTTATTACAGTGAAGAAATTCTTAAATGCTTCTTTACTTTAATTGATATTCTCATCTTTTTTGCTATTCATCACTTTACTGCTAAATAATCCAATGAATGCATTATCTTTCCCTATGAAAGGAATATTTTAATTTATGTTTATCCCTCTATATTTATAATACAAACCCCATATCCCAATAGAGGTGTAAAACCCTTTTTCAGCCAACTTAACAAAAACAACAACAAACCATTAAATCATATTTTTTTTAACTAGCCTAATATCTCAAAGTTAAAACATAGCTAAATCATACAGAGAAATCCCTCTCTAAAGCTGGTAGGGATAGATTCTAGTTTCTAAGTGGTTGAATAAAGTTACCTCTTGTAAATTTCTTCTACTCTGACAACCTCTGGGAATTTATAGAGCGTTAACATAGTTGGCGAATCCGTTGGGGAACTGAACAAACACTCAACCCCATGATTTTTCCCCCCCTAGAAGAAAACTTTGTTTCTGAACAAATTATAAATCTGAGAAATAAATAATGTTCAAAGGTTGTTAAATGATTGTACATAGTAATTTCGGATTCATAAAAATAAAATTATATAAAAATTAAAAAAAATATGGCTCCTAAAAGAGATTATACTCGATCCCACACAGACCCAGAACCTGTGATAGCAACTGATGATCCAGAATAGTTACTCAGAAAGAAGACCATTACAGAAGGTTTGGGGAGTCATAGTCCCCTTCATAGGTCCCCTTCTCTTCCAGAGGAACTTGTTTCCCTTCAAGATCACGACTTTGACACCATTTTTGAACAAAGCCCATTTAGAACGAAATCTGATAGCTTTGTGACTGAAACTGTTTTAGATCCAACCATCCTGCAACCCCGGACCCCTGAAAAACTATCTCCCACTTCAAAACCTCACACCACTCACTCTGTGCCAGTTAGTCCCTTGTCCTCCTCATTTTCTGCCACTGCCCCACCTATCATTCAGGTTGTTGTCCCACCCCCTCCCCCTATCATGGCGGCCAGATATGCTCCCTTGGTGTTGGCTTCACCTTACACGACATTCCCCAAGACTATCAAATGAGACTCCCACAGTTTAATGGTACAGGGCCCTTGAACAGACAACAACACGTTGATAAAATGAATGATTATTTTGACTTGCAGGAAGTGGATGAAGCTAGCGTTCAAATGAGGCTTTTTGTGCAGAGTCTGACTAGGGATGTTAAGAAGTGGTACAAAGTCTTACGTGCTACTTTAGTGGTCGACCTTACAACATTTCAAAGAAGTTTTCTAGAAATATGGGAGGTAAAGAAAAACCCTCTCCAGATCTTGTCAGAATATGAAAACATTAGAAGGAATCAAGGAGAGACAATACAAGATTACTGCACTCGCTTCAACAATCTGTACAATGTGATTCCAGCTGATATTAAACCCCCACAAGGTTTGGCACTGATAAAATTCCCTGACGGTTTCAACGCTGATATGTCGTATCAATTAAGGGAAAGAAACTCCACCACCCTGGAGGACATGCAGAAAAGTGCGATAAGTGTAGAGGCCAACCTGCGAGAGGAGAGTCATGATTAAAGAGGAACCTTCCACATATTCTTTTGATGCCAAACTGGATTCCTTAGCTAGAGAAATGGAAAGGATGATGGAGACACTTACTATAGCTAAAATAAATCCTTCTAGAGAAAACCAACCGGCTCCACAAATTTAGAATCCTAACTTCAGAAGAAATCCTCTTCAAATCAGGCAGAGAGATCCTAGGGATCAAAGAGAACAAAGGGCTCATGATAAACATATCAGACCACCCCTATAGGAAAATTATGACGATGAAGGTGAGGAGGTAATTGAAGAATTAGAGGACACACACATAAACCTCATGGGAATTCATGATAACGAAGCCATTTTCCTTACTCAGGAAGAGCAAGAACTTTTCCTCCTTTCTCAAATAGAGTTGAGTGAGAAAGGTGAAGAGACCAAACAGTAGGCATTCGAAACTACCATTATGGAGGTACATAGGAAGTACAATCTGTGAAGTAAAAAGACAGATGAAAATTCCCCAAAAAAGGTAACTGAAACGAAGAAAACAGTCGAAACCAAGAAAGCTCTTGAGCCTTCTACCAAGAAGATCCTCGAGAAAATTAATGTTGAAACTTCAGCAAAAAGAAACCCTACCATTTTACAAAGATCAACGTAGACTAAGGTTTCATCAACCAACCGAACAAATACTTCCACCCAAAAAACTATGGTGGACAGATCAGAATTGTTGAGCCAAAGCAGAGCACCTACTCCTTTTAGCCTCGAAGGGGAATTAGCCAAAGTGAAAATTCTCATTCCCCTTTCCGATTTGATGAGTAAGAACTCTTACTGATCATAGGTGATCAAAGCGCTGAGCATCGAGCCTGATATAGGCACAAAGGCCTTAACTGTTGGATCAACAAATCATTCAGACACGGTAAATCCTATCAATGATCAACTTGAACTCTTGTTTGGCCCTAAAGTTGATGGTCAGATCGATACTGGTGCTGTCGCCCCTTTTTACATCAGCCTTAATATACACGACCTGATTTTGCACAATGCTATGTTAGATTCAGGTGCTTGCCATAACCTGATGCCTAAAGCAGTGATGGAAAAACTGGGACTCGAGGTCACCAGACCTTACAAGGATTTACACTCTTTTGACTCCAACAAAGTCATATGTATTGGGTTGATCAAGGAATTATGTATCACCCTAGTTCAGATTCCAGCAACAAGCATGGTTATGGATGCTATGGTGGTGGAAATTCCCCCTAAATATGGTATGTTGTTGTTTAGGTATTGGGGGGCCAAGTTGAAAGGAATGTTGCAGTTGGATATGTCATATGCCACCATCCCAGTATTCAGACAACATAGAAGACTGTACAAAGAGACGCTGATGAAATATATGGTCAACAACCAGGAAAAGCCCCATAACTATCCTCTATACTCTGCTCACTCTGATCTAGATTCCTTCATCCTGTATAACAACGATGATATGGGAGAAAAAATCACTCAGCTGGAAGAAGATACATTTGACCCGAACGAAGGCCAAGAAATCACTGAAGAAAAGGGAAGAAACTCGTAATAAGTGAAGAATTGCTAGCAGATTTCTAGAGCATGGACTTCGATGGAGCTGTAAGCATAGAAGGAGATGGAGCAGGAGTTTGTTTGCACAATCACAAATCTAGGTATTCAGAAAACCATTCTTACAAACTAAATTTTAAATTCACTAACAACATACCCGAGTACGAAGCTTTGATGCTCGGCCTGAAACTACTAATGAAGTTTGGTGCCAAACAAATCATGGTAAGAGGCGATTTTGAATTAATTATCAAACAAATTAAAGGTGAGTATGCAGCAAAACACCCCAGTCTTAGAGCTTATAGAAACATTGTTTTGGATGCCCTTCAATGTTTCACTGAAGTTGATTTGCAGGTGATGCCCAGGGGTCATAACATTTTAGCAGATGGTTTAGCTACGTCATCAACTACATGCAAGATACCTTTTCATTCCACTTGCCCGTACATGGTGGAGGTAAAGTTCAGACCGACTATCCCAGACAACATTAGATACTGGAAGGTATTTGGGAACGATGACCAAATTGAAGATTTTATACAATGTAAAAATGATTTTGAGTGTACAAACATAGACTTAGAAAACAAGGATGAAAATGTGAATAAATCTGTTTTTGGAAATAATAGTGTAAATAAAATAGATTCGGAAGAATCAGGTGAAGATGAGATAGATTCTGATGTTTTTCATTTAAAGAGTAGTGTTTTACCTAGGGTATTAGTTTCATTAGAAGACTTATTTGATTTTAATGATGTAGCTAAAAAAACTAAAATTGAAGCCAGTGGGAAAGAGGTTGAAGACTGTAACATAGGGACAGAAGAGAAACCCAAGATGGTAAGACTTTCCAAATATTTACCCCGTGAGAAGAAACTCAATTAAATTGAACTTTTCAAGGAATATGTGGACTTGTTTGCTTGGGTTTATGAAGACTTAAACATAAGCATCATTCAACATAGGATCCCGATAAAAGAAGATAAAAACTATTTCAAACAAAAACTTAGGAGAATCAATCCCAAGTTACTTCCCCTGATAGAAAAAGAAATAAAAAAGATGTATGATTCTAAAATCATAGTTCCTTTATGATTTTCCAAATGGGGTTCAAATCTAGTCCCGACCCGAAAGATAACTGGGGAAATCAGGCTTTGCATTGATTTCCGAAACCTGTACAAGGTTTCCCTATAGGAAAACTACCCACTACCAAAAATGGACCACATATTACAAAATATATTTGGATCCAGCCGAATCTCCTTACTGGATGGTTTCTCAAGATATAACTAGGTTCTCGTTCACCCAGATGATCAAGAGAAAAAAGATTTCACAACACCTTGGGGTACCTTCATGTACGTGAAGATGCCTTTCGGTTTGATGAATGTTGGAGCCACTTTCCAAAGAGTGACGGACATCGCTTTTGTGGAAGAACTTAGTAGATTTATTGTCATTTATCTAGACAATGTAACTGTTTATTCCCAGTCCGATGAAGAGCACTTGAGACATCTCCGACGAGTGTTTAAGAAATGCAGGAAATTTGGGATTTCTCTAAATCCTAAGAAAATTCTTTTCGGATTAGAGGAAGGTAAAATTTTGGGGCACATAATCTCTAAGGACATAATTAAGATAGATCCCAGCAGAATAGAATCCATTCAGAAACTGGAACACCCAAGGAATATCAAAGAGTTACAATATTTCATTGTAAAAATAAACTTTCTGAGAAGATTCATACCTAACCTGGCTGAGCTTCTCAGGAACATCACCAACATGTTAAAAAAGGACACAAAAATAAAATTGGACACTGAATACAAGAAGTCTTTTGAACAAGTTAAACATGCACTCACACAGGCTCCAGTCTTCATCAGTCTTGACTTCACCAAGGATTTTTACCTTTTTTCTTTCGCTTTTGAGCATACCATTGTAGCAGTATTACTACAAAAAAACAGTGAAGGGTATGAACAACCCATAGCCTTTTTCAGTAAATATTTAAGAGATGGTTCTTTGAATTATAAAATAATGGAGAAACAAGATTTTTCCCTGGTAAAATCCATAAAGGATTTTAGAGTATATATTCTCCATTCCCACACCATCACATATGTTTTGAACACAGTAGTGAAGGATATTGTAACCCAGGACAATCCAGATGGCAGAAAAGGAAAATGGATTGCTATCATTCTGGAGTATGACATAGATATTAAGCCCACTAAACTGATTAAAGGTCAAGGTCTAGCAAAGTTAATGGTGGAATCCAATTTCCATGCTCTTGATATTAATTTCTTAGATGCAGTAGATGAACAGGGAGAGAAGGCGACTCCAAGCGTGAAAGAGGTATTTCTGAACTCTCCATGGTACACAAACCTAATATTTGTTTTGCATAACTTACAAAATCCCCCTGGTCTGACCAAAACTAAAGCTAGGTTTTTGAAATTGAAAGCACTAAAATTTTTCATTCTAGAAGGCAATCTTTATTGGAAGGATCTTGGAGGTATTTTTTTGAATTGTCTGTTAAAGGATGAAGCTGACAAAGTATTGCAGGATTTTCATGCAGGAGACTGTGGTGGTCACCTGAGATGGAAGACCACAACTAATAAAATCCTCAGAGTCGGGTTCTATTGGCCTACACTATTTTCTTATGTGCATCAGAAGGTGACTTCGTGTCATAAATGTCAGGTGTTCGAGGGAAAAAAAAAGCTCCTCCCTTTTCCCCTGAAACCAATCTCCATTGAAGCTCTTTTCTAGAAATGGGGATTAGACTTTATCAGAGAAATACATCCTCCCTCTTTGGGCCAACACAGGTGGATTCTTACTACTATGGACTATTTCAAAAAATGGATCGTAGCTATACCAAGAAGGAAAGCTATTGATTCTGTCATTATTAAATTCTTAGAAAATAATATCTTGTCTCGTTTTGGGTGTCCAAGAAAAATTATAACTTACAATGCAACTGCTTTTCGATCCAAGAAGCTCATAAATTTTTCCAACCAGTATCATATCGGTTTGGGACATTCCACAACTTATTACCCTCAGGTAAATGGGCTAGCGGAGTCATCCAATAAAACCCTGGTGAACATTATTAAGAATACGTTGCAAGAAAACAAAAATTCATGGCATAACAAGCTGGTTTTTGCACTATGGGCTGACAGACTGACCACCAAGAGTTCAATTGGTATGTCTCCATATCAATTGGTCTATGGCACTGAAGCAATTTTTCCTACCTCCTTAGGGGTTCCTGTCATGAAACTACTACAAGAGATGCAAGCCGAGACGAACGATTCCCAAAGAAGGATAAACTAGATGATCCACTTGCAGCAGTATAGAGAAGAAGTATACAACAAAACTCAGGTTGTCCAGGATAGCATAAAAAGGATCTTTGATAAAAGAACTAAAGAAGACGACTTTGAGCTAGGTGACCTGGTTCTAAGATGGGATGCCCGAAATGAAGATAAGGGGAAGCATGGAAAATTCAACAATCTATGGTAGGGACCTTACATAATTCATGCATTCAGAGGAAATAATGCTTTCCTCCTCAACAACAGTGATGGGACCAATCTACCAGGAGGACCTGTGAATGGAGGAATGTTGAAGCACTACTCACCTCCTCAGTATGGACCTTGAGTCACACCTTTCCATTGTACAAATAATTTTATTGTGCTTACAAGTTTTTGAGTGAATAATTTTGATTAAATGGTTGAAGCCTATAGAGAAGGCCCTAAGCCACTGAACGTTGTCATCAAACTTTCAAAAATAAAACAAATCAAACAACAAAAGCAATGGTGGATAATTTTTTTTAGAACATCAGAAAACAAGATTCTTGGCACTTCACAAGGAGAGTACCATCCCCAGGTGGAGCCACTGTTATAACCCTATAATTTATAGGATCAACTGGTGATTGAGAATTTTATCCTTTTATTTTTTTGGTTGCCAAATGATTTTTCATTCTACAAATAGAAAAAGAAAAAGAAAAAGAAAAGAAAGAAAAAGAAAAAGAAAAGAAAAGAAAGAAAAAGAAAAATAAAAAGAAAAGAAAGAAAAAGGATAAAATAGGGCATAAAAGAAATTTAAATAAAGCCCCATGCAATAACAATGACTTGGTCCATAGAGTTTAAGCATGGCCAAGTCATTTAAATTGATGTTGATAGGAGTAGTGAATAAGCTTGGCTAAACTGTTTAATCTTAGCCAAGAAAATTAGGTTAGCTAGTGAATAAATTTGACCAAACTACCTAATCTTGGTCAAATAACCCCAGGATAGAGTAATTTCTTAGTCCAATAGTTTAATCTGGGATCAATGTCATAGGTAATTAGGTTTGAACATAGGGTAGTTTTCTTTATCTCGATAAAACAGGCATGATGATCGATGTTGAACCCTATCTTTGATGTTTGAAAGATGAATGTCTAACCCCATGGTGATAAAAATAGGGAAAGCTTGGACAAACCCACTTAAAACGCTTATCCTAAGTTTTCAGAGAAAATATGAGTTTGTGCTCATAGATTAAAGACAACACATAGATGAATGGCTGAGGTGCTACCGCTTAGATCTACTATTGATAAGTTTTTTCGGACCCCCCCGACCGTTCTACCTTTAACGGTAGCGGGGGGTCCAGAATCATGTATAACAAAGGTGCGCATCTGAATGGCTGAGGCGTCAACGCCTAGATCCATGGTTGAGATTGAATTCCAGAACCCCCCCGATCATTCTTCTTTTAATGGTGGGGCAGGGGGGGGTCCAGAATGTTGGTTGAACATTGCGCTCAGATCTACAATCCAGCGACAGGTGCACCGATGGATGACTGACAGTATTTTTTGGACCTCCCCAACCGGTCTGCGTTTAACGATGGGGGGGGGATCCGTAATGGATATTTTTTCTAGTGGGCCCTCTTCTCTATGTGGAAGGAATCCATTGCTCCATACTCCTACCATGTACCACTTACCACTTTCTGACATACCCCCTGTCACCCCATGACATCATTCTCAACTTTTTCCCCTAAAGGTCACATCTCATTACTCTGTTAGCCCATTCCCCCTGTTCACCCATTACAAGTCCCTTCGCCATGGTCACTTCCCAATCAACACCCGCCACATCACCTGATCATATTCTTCATTCATTTTTACCTACCATATCACACTCCAAAAGACTCGTTGGCCATTTATTACTGGCTAACTTATCCGTTAGTTTGTTGATCTATCCCCATGCCCAACGGGTATTCGTTTTCTCAAAACTACTCTTTCTGTTCATTCTCCCATTGCTTACTTTGTCCATCACACCAGATATATTATCCCTATCTTACCTCCATTCCAGTCAGCCGTCCAAAACCATAGTCATCCCCACTAACGTTTTGTTTGAATTGCAGGTGTTTTCATAGTGATGGCACCAAGATCCAAAAAAGCAGAAGTTGAGGAAAATCCTTTCCTCCCGCTTCCTGTTGATCTCGACAGGATCCATTTGGCCAACAAAGATCATTTAATCGCAAACACTAGGTGTGAATTTGACTTCGCGGATTTGCAGGCATGGATCAAAGAGACTTTCTTAGATCAGAGTGATGAAATTGGGCTCTAGGAGTCCAACCTTCCTCTGTATCTTTTCCCCCAGGTTCATAATTTCCCTGAATTCGCCCTTAAGTGCCAGGCTCATTACCTCCCCGACCAGAGAGCCATAGTATCTTCATCAGGAGAAACTCTGTTCTTCATCACACCAAAGGCCATTGATCAGATGATGCAGATACCCAGAGCTGAATCTGCATCCCCGTTCAATCTCAAAGTCATCACAGAGTTGTACCAGAAACTATCATTCCCTCAGAGAGCCCAAATTTTTTAGCTTTTCCTCTCTCAGGCCACACAGATCCCCAAAACGAATCACCCATACCCTTCCTCCCTGTTCTCAGAGAAGGGAAACCAAGTCATTTCGTCGCTCTATGCTCTGCTTGGTTATTTTTCCGACAAATGGGTAGATGAACCCATATTGGGTTTTCTGTCCATCTTCTCCACAGAGGAAAGACCCACCACTCAGTTCAACTACATCACTTTCTTGGTGGAAAATATTCATGAGCAGTTCTCAAATTTCGCCTCAGAAGGCATGTTCCAGTATTCCTCAATACTGGCCTACATATTCACTTTCTTTCAAGTGGACAGGTTCTCCTTTTCAATGTAGAAAATGGACAAGGACGGGAGACCGCAGGCAGTAACAGCTTGGACTTCACTACTCAGACAAATTTCAACAAATTTAAGTTTCAAATAGTTTATCGATAAATTATACCATCCAGTGGTGAGCATGCTCAGTGGCAGACCTGAACCAAGAATAAATGAGGAGATTCAGAGGATTTTACACCTCTCAGACCTTGCAAAAACTGGAGACTAGTATGTTTACCAAAACCACACCGAGATCAGAGTATATGGATGTGAGTTAGATCCATACAAACTTCCCAAGTATCTTCCTGTGAGGATATTTTCCCTAGAGTACATAAGGAAAATGATTAACTCTGATGACATACAATTTGTGTCTCTGAAAAAGAAGCAACAACTCAGAATTAAAAGGGCAAATAGGGTCTTTCATCTACAATATCTGAGGCGCTGGGGAGGAAGCAGACAGACTGCAGAAAGAAATGAAATTTTTTGTTAGTTTCAAATGGCACTATGATCCATGTGGGATAATTTTTGAGATGAGGATTAAAAACAAAAATGTCCCATATGTTCATACACCCAAGCCCGAGATAGAGAAGTTCGTAAATCAAATAGAATGGAATCCTGAACACTCTGGTTGAGATAGAACAATAGGACCCTTTGGTCATCATCTCACAGACAACTACACCACAGGTTCCCAAGGAGAAAATACCCAGGAAGGATTCTTCACCTTCTGTCACCGAAGTCTCGGATGAATATTTCCAATTACACACTAAAAGGCCAAAAACTAGTCACACACCTGACATGGATGGTGAAAAGGAAATCCAATCCACTGCAACTATGAAATATGATCGGTCACTTCTTAGAACAAGCAACAAGTAGATCATGTCTACATTTCTGCCTAAGAATCCCACGAATACTCCACTAGTCGACCAACTGAGTAAAGTAGGACCAAAATTGAGGATTTTTGAGAAGTATGACCTGATCAAAAAGAAAAATCAGACGTTGACCAACAATACATATGCTCAGTTTTGGAAACAGACATCAACAACACAACACATATTATTGTCTGCATTCATTACAGAGAAGGGTAGAATGCACATGGCATTTCTACAGGCACAGGTGCCAGACCTGAAAGCAATCACTAATTACAAAAGGGAAACATTCAAGTTTCATACTAGGGATGTGCATCCTGCTAATCAAATGGATCTTCACAGGCAAAATGGGGAAATGATTTTCTCCACATTGGAAATTGCTTCTATTGCGGCCACTAAATTACAAGTATCTTTGAGCAATGTCCAGACACATATGAAATTAGAAAATATATCATCCTTTGCAAAGGATAACTGAATTAATACGTTGGAAGAATTGGTCCTCAAGATCGGTTATGACCCCTCAAATGTGAAAGTAGTTGAGGAGATGCTTAAAAAGAAAAATGTCGATATAGCCTCTCTGAGGAAACAGTTGAAACTGCCACCAAGGGAAGATGCACATACAAAGGAGATAGTTGAGACAGAAGGGGAAAAGGATGAGATGATCAAGTTGATCTTTACGCCTTGTAAGCTAGAAAGACTGTAATTTTTATCAAGAAATCTTCCAGTAATACAAAGAGACGTTTCACAGGATTCTCGCATGTTATTCATTGGTGATTTTTTCCTTTCTATGTTAAATGTTTTTCTCCCTCAGTTGTCATATTGTTTTCTAATATAGTCTTTTAAAAGTAGCACATGTTGCAGGATTTATCTTTGTATACCCTGTTTCCATCTTTGAAATATCTTAATGTTTATCTTTCTGATATTATAGTGAAGAAATTCTTAAATGCTTCTTTACTTTAATTGATATTCTTGTCTTTTATGATATTCATCACTTTACTGCTAAAGAATCCAATGAATGCATTATATTTCCCTGTGAAAGGAATATTTTAATTTATGTTTATCCCTCTATATTTATAATACAGACCCCATAGCCCAATAGAGGCGTAAAACCTTTTTTCAGCCAACTTAACAAAAACAACAACAAACCATTAAATCATTTTTTGTTTAACTAGCCTAATATCTCAAAGTTAAAACATAGCTAAATCATACAGATATATCCCTCTCTGAAGCTGGTAGGGCTAGATTCTAGTTTCGAAGTGGTTGGATAAAGTTACCTCTTGTAAATTTATTCTACTCTGACAACCTCTGGGAATTTATAGAGCGTTAATAACTTCCATCACCTAGCCCCATTCAATTAGAAGTAAGAGACAAACCAATAAGATTAACATTCATGAATAATGAATACATATAACCAATGCATAATCAATTCCAAATCATCATGAGATCCAAGATGATATCCAAGATGAGATCCAAGAGTTGAACCTGTGGTCTTCCCCTGTTCCAGCAAATGGTTCCGTTGTCGGGACCTAAAACTGTGATTGTTGGGAACTGAAGTAAAGAAAAGAGAAGCTTTGTGCGTAGATCTGCTGCTGAACTGCACAATACTCTACTTAACTTCTAAATATTTCTTCTAATAAAGAAATACAATTTGAAGAAAGAGGTAAGATCTTAAAAGAGGTAAATATTTGTTCTTTGAAAAGAGAAAGATAAGTGAAATTTTTTTATTTTGAAAGCCTGAATTTGAGTACATTTAATAGGTTTTGTCCTGGTCTGAAGGCTAGGGTGCAGTTGCAAGAAAGAATTGATCTAAGTAAAGTTAATAGAAATGAAGAAAGATATGTTATTCCTATGCATAGAAAGAATTTTTGGACTAATAAGTGGATGCAATAAACCTAGAAAGCATTTTTACAGATTCTAGGTCCAACATTGTGATCCTAGTTCGTAGTATGGAAGAGGTTGGGGAACATTTAAAAGGAAAAGAGGATTGACATTGTGCTATAATTGCATATTACTAGGACATCTTGCTAAGGAATTCCCTGGCATAGGTCCTATTTGTCTTTGTTGTAATATTGTTGGTCATGAGGTAGAGGATTGTCCAAGAATTATTGCTAAAGTTGAACGAATGAACATGAGAAATGAAAAGTATGAAGGAAGTCAAGAGACTAAGGTCATGTTAGAGAATAATAAAGATAAAGAATCAAAGAAATATCAGACTACATTATTACAGTTGAAAGAAACAATGGATGTTCACAAAGATCTCAGTTTACGAGAGATTTTGAAAGTAAAACAATGCATAAGTACAAGACTAAAATACTTCGACATAGACTGTGTCTTGGATGAGGAAACACAAGTAAATATTATGACAGAAGACTCCTGGGAAATTTGGGGAAATCCTACTATGATACCTTCATTAGGAAGAATAGGCTTGTTTAAAGGAAAGATGATAACCCTATGTGGAAGAGTTACTAATGTACCTATTATTATTCATGGAACATCGACTGAACAGTAATTTGAAGTCATTAAGTTTGTTGAGAAAAACATCCCTTTCCCACTTTTGTTAGGTAATAATTGGATTGAGAAGGATCAAATCAGAAGGAAAGTAGAGGAATAAGCTACATAGAATAAAAAGAAAGAACTAAGGGATTTCATATCTAGAAAAGTAGATCGACTAATAGAAGAACAAGAGGATAAGTCGAAGCAACATAACAAAGTAACAACACGGGAGGGATAGAAGGCAAGAGAATTAGTTGTCAAGGTAAAAAAAATGCAAGAAGGTTTGAAGGGCCTATCCATTCAAGAAAGAAGTATATCCACCCAAGAAGTATTAACAGAAGGGATATTAACTACAGACCCTTTGAGAGAACATCAGTCATGCAAAGTCACTACACTAGGAGAGGATAATAATAAGAATGGAAAGAGGATTCCAGAAACAATTAGAGAAACTCAGATCATAGGAAAGAAGGAAAGAAAGATCAATAAAAAGAAATCTAAGTTGGAAAAGCTACAAGAATCTACAGAGATCAAATGGAAGACTTCACAAACTATAATCTCTCATGAGGCAGGTTCGCATGATTCGAACCTCACTAGAATAGCAAGACCGCATAGAATGGGACTTCTCCCTGGCGAAGCTATATGACCATTGGAGGTGCCCGACCATTAGAACGATGCTCCAGAACGGTTAGAAAATGCATTTATGGGAAGATGGACTGCTTTTGGATGTTGAGACCGTGCCATAACAGATAGATTCACATTGATGGAAGTATTCCTGACTGCTGGAAGAATCCGTTACAAAGCCTGATTATTTAACTTGTCGGTCGCTGCGCCAAGACCACTTTTTTCTACCCGTGATTAACTGAGATAATAGAGAATTTTCTAAATGTCGAGTTGTTTTATCTGAAGCTAGAACTCTCCATTCCTTTGTCTACCCGACTTGTCTGTTCATCTACCTCGACCTGTCTATTTAGAAATGAGATGTCAGGAGAACCTAGCGAATTAGAGAAGTCTGTTGAGGAGGTCCTCAAGAAGCTAATGGCCAACATACCATTATGTGAAGGTTTCCAAGAATTATCGACTAGGGGACTATAGGCTTCCCCTTCGACTGGACGTCGTTCTTCCTGTGTTAACCCTGTGACTTAGCAAAGAAGTAAGCACCACAATGATCTGGATAATGCGAAGAGATACCCTCAATCCTACCCTAATATATCCCACCTTTGGCTAGTGCAGTTAGCCGAGACAACATCCCATGAGATTTTGAGTACACCATATTCACCGCGTATATTCCAAAAGGAATAAGTGTAGTCAGGAGTCATCCAGGACAGATCTTGCTACTAAAGAACAACGACTTTAATCTAGGAGACATGAAGAACTATGTTATGCTATAGCCCCACCACCACTTGACGAAGTCAACTTGGAAGAATCTTCGCCTTGTCTCGTAGCCATGGATTAAGGGGCTGGCACAGTCCACTATGTTGAATGTGATGAAGATTATGCATTTTGGCCATCACCAGGAGGGTAACACTTGCATTAAAATCCTCTTGACGTGCTATCATGGATGCTACCTGTGGCTTGACCAGAGGATTATTGTGGATACAACGTTGATCCACCAGATTACAGGCTTAAGCATGAAAGGACCTAACTCTCAATAGTTTTAACTAGGGAAGGCCTCGGACCGTCCTTGGCATAGCGAATCAAAGAAGCTTACAATGAAGTCGAAAAAGGAAAGTGAGGTTACAAGGTAGCCTCTATACAGGATGGCGCAGTGCGTTTTGCTTGTCAATTCATAGCTGGAAAGATCGTAAGGAAGAACCACCCTACAAAGTTCACCGGGTTTTGGTGGGCCTTGTAGGAAAATGTGTGGAGGGAATGAAAATGAACTGGGCAAGTTACCTCATCAATGAGCTGGATAAGGATTTTCACGAAGCCTAGTATTTGGGATATGAATTCCACTATATTTGGCTGCTCATTTTGATTGCATTTGTCTCTTGGAAAATGCCTGAAGGAGTCACCTTTCCAGATATCGAACCCTCAGAGCTGTTGGCCACTAGGTTTTCCACCTTAGGGTACACCAACGACATGAAAAAGAAATGACAGTCCAACTCTATGTTTCATGCATACTATCAACAATGGAAGGTTACCATTTAGACATTTCCATGCATGATACCATACACCCTACACCAATATAGACCAATATAAAAAATTTGCGTAGATCTGCATTTCATCTACATAACTACACGCAAAGATAAGAACAAGGAAGCACTACAGTCATACTACAAGCTAACAGATGAATACATGGAGAAGATTACAAAGGAATGGCTAAAGGAATTCCTTGTACCCATCATTGATGCATAACTCTCCGACACTGACACCATAGGAAGCCCCATCATCACCCGATTTGAGCATGTCGAATAGTCCAGTGGGACAAAGTAGAAGAAAAAGAAGGGGGAAGTCCAAGATATATAGATTGATGAGGAGGACAATGCTTTGTTGGAATCCACACATGATTTTCGATACTTACCATGATCAAAAGACACTATACCTTTCTGTAGCTTCCATCACCTTCTATTTGTAAATATTTCAAGGCAATGATTGGGTTAAGTTTACCTTATTAAGTTTTTCGTTTTCATTTTTGTTTGTTTTAGTTTTATTTCATGACTGTAAGAATGAATTTAAACATAAAAACTTGGATTGGTTTCATAGTATTTTACCTTTGAAATATCGTTTTAAAATCCACCCCTATGTGATTAAAGTTCAAATTTTGTGAAATGGTTGATTAGTCCATTATCGATTTTTTTTTATTATGGTTGTTATGAATTCAATGGTTCGATACTTCATTGTTGAAATGTTTTTGATGCATGAAGAACCTTGGTTAACTGTGGATATTATTCCCATGAGTTTAATTATCATATCAGAATTCATGACAATGAGTACAGGCATGTTGTACTTGCATTTTTGCCTTACCATGTTGGCCCAAAACATTAATGAAGCTATTCATTATGCCCATATGGTTTTGTAATCTGTAGTTTTTAGCACTCATCACGAGAGATGGTTTGGAATTCTATGAACCTTCTATTTTTAGATCTCCCTAACTATCCTATCTAAGTTATGATATCCTCTAGACTCTACTATTTTCATGCCTTCACTTTCTGCTTAGACCTATTTCTGTTGCTCATCCGTTGGGAACCTAAAACTATCTCGAGTGATTTATTTTTCATCCTTGTCACAGTGGTAATGTCACCTGTAGTCCATATTGAGCCAAAAAAATGCCAAGATTTACTATCCCATGATGACGGTATTGACAACCTAAAGGCTCATGGGTGGGATGTATTCCTTAAGAAGTTTGAGGGCTATAATCTCCAAGTTGCAATAGATTTTTCACAAACCTTTGATGGTTACAGAGCCAAGATTTGAGACATACAATTGGAATTGACAGAGGATTTCATGAGCAAAGTGACAGGGCTCCCATCAAAAGGTGAGCGGTGGTTTAAAAATGCTAAAATAGAAGAGGTCTCGTGGATTTTATTTACGACCTCCCGTAAAACCACTTATTGTATAAAAGGTATTCCTATCACTCTGTTAAAACCTAGATGACATAGTCTACTTTTAATTATGAAGCAATTTGTTACGTGTGAAGGCTGATACAAACTATTTTTTTGTACCATATCTTTTTTCTTATGAATTTCATAGGGTTTGAGTTGGATATGCCCTTTTACTTATTGATGATTATTTAAAAAATGTCCAAGCGTTACAAATGATAGGGTATTAGTTCGAGTTTGTTTCACCATGGATTCATTAAACTGTTGTTAGTTTATCACCTATCGAAGATAGGTGACAGTTGGGAAACCTTTCTGATAAGAAATGGATTCACACAGACCGATGTTATAACCCACCCTCTTTTAATTGTAAACCCTAAATCAGACAGGCCAGTGGTTGAAAGACATTTCGTTAATTAAATTGATGGACCAAAATTTATTGATGAAACCCCTCTATATAAAGGATTACCATGTAGGTTTTCACCTGGAATATATCTAGAACAAGTGATTGCTGAATTAAAGGAAAAATATCCTCATGTTCCCGTGAATAATTCTAGTTTAAATGTTAATGTTAAATCTGTTGTCAAGAAAATCTGTAAAGGAAATAAACAACAGAGCATGGATTTAAGTTTCAAGAATAATAATGTTGGTTGTCTGGTCTCTAGAAAACTAAGAAACCAAAAGGGTAATCATATGATCTCAATCAAACCGATTGATATCGATGATCAGTGTTCAGATCATGAGATAGAGGATTTATTGGTGTGTGAGGACCCAAAAAATCAGTGTTCTTGGAGGTAGGTTATCACCCATGTTGAACAATATGATTTCATGACCAATTCACCCCTATGTCTTAAGGGAAAAGAAGGATTTTTGGGTATCAGGCACGATCTGGAACAAACCATAGGTAATATTGAAGCACCCCTTGTCAACTGTGTCCCACGTCAATCTGCCATCTCCCCAGTACACTGTGATAGCTTCCTCGACTGGGTAGAAAGTTACTATACAAATGTTCTTCTCTTACAGATCCAAATTAAAACCTTGACTGCTCAGAATGCTCTATTGAAACAAGACAACCTTGATCTCAAGTCACATACAGAGAAGGAGAATAAACGAATCAATAAGGCTAGAAATATAATTGTTAATCATACAACTAGTTTCAAAGAAATTATAAACTCTGAACTGTCTGATCCCTCTTTGGATAATTTTGAATGGTAAAACAATTTTATTTTGATTTCATTCATTTCTGTTATCAAAGTCGAAATAGGTAGGTTTGAATTTTGATTTCATTTGCTAAAAATAAGACTAGCTACAAAATCTATGATTCTATAGCCAATCTCTTTTGAATTATAATTAGTAATTAGTAAAAAAAATTCTAATATATCAAATCGATTTTTCTTTTCTCAGGAAATGGAAGATTGTGCTACTGATTGCTTGAGGAAAATACTTTCAATTATATGCTCAAATGTTCAATAGTTTCTCCCTTTTTATGTTTTATAAAACTTTGGTTTAATTTTGAGCAAACCAACTCTTTTATGAGTGGTTTCCAGTTCACTATTTTTGTAATATTACTTGATTTTGGGGGATTCAACTCTATCATGTGTTTTATGAGAATTTGGATCCTGAATTAATTTAAATACTATTCACTCTTGTCAGTGAAGACATCTTGGATTCAGACACATTATGGACATGTAACTTTCAAGACTATATGGAAAAGATTTTCACTTTTTGGCTTTAGACCAGCATGGAGCTTTCCCATTATGGTTTGCCTGTTATATTATGGAATGTTAATATGTTATACAACTTTAGTCTTATCAGCATATGATATTTCATTTTATTAAGAACTTTAAATTCTGTCTTTAATTTGTTGTTCGTATATTACATCTCTGATCATTATTTCATTTAAATATCATTGATTTATGCTTGATGTTAAGTGATGTATTACATGAATACTTTATATTAAATTTCTCTTACTATAAGTGTTTTTCATTACAAGATCACGTGATCTATATGTTTATTACTCTTTTTTTATATATTTTCTTTGAAAAATACCTTTGAGTTTACTCTGGAAATGTTAGCACAAGCCTGTTACAGGTTTTTCTCATAGGCAAGATAGGAAGGAGTTTGAATTGCGCAAAGACATAAAATCAATAGTTGATTAATCTCAAGTTAGTTTTACTCATATTTTATTTCTGTTATTAGTTTATTTATTAATGAAATAGGAATAGTTTAAATTGGCTTCGACTGTTATCTTGTTCTTGTTTCAAATTATGTCTTATCGATATGTGTGCATTCTTAGATTTTAAATTATTAAATATAAAATATAAAATGTATGTTCTTTCTTTATCTAATTCATAAACAATTGCAAAAAACATTGATTTCGCAAGACATCCACCAAAACTTGAAAATTGTAAATACCTTATTCATAATCACATGCTCATGTTTCTATTTTAAACTTGTAAATAGTTTAAATTCACATACATAGTATCATAGTTTCTTTTAGATTTTTTATTTTTTTTTAGGATTTTAGTCAGCCAACAAAGTCGTTAAACCCATCGGGTCATCTCACTCCAAACGACTTGGGTTATTTAGACAACCCAGGTCCATATTTTACCTTCCATTTGACAGTGTATCAGTTACACCCATCAACAAATGGTGCTAGAAGGAGAGCCTGAATTTAATTGATGGAACATGGAGGTTGCAAGACTCCTTCCCCACACAATCACTCTCATGTCGTAACACGTAGTCGCTTAGAAAATAATGTTACACTTGAAACAAAAACTACTTAAATCAATAACCCTGATATTCCCGTTGAACCAATCACACCAGTTCCTCAAGGGGACGACGTCTAAGAAATTGTTCTTCAGCCACTCATAAGAACACATAGTGCCTTAGCCCATATCAAACAACTTGGTAGGCCACTTAATAAACCCCTTGATTTCTTGGATATCCGATAAACAATTCAAGGCATTGGTCTGCTCCAAAACCCTTTAGGTGGAAATACCACGAATCCTACTGAAACACTCACTCCTGGAGTAGGAGGACCCGATATTCCACCATCTCCACCTGATTCTTATCCATCCTCTTTAGGAGGAGAATCTTCAGACGAAGGCAGTTCTTCATCAAAACCATCTCAGCCTTCGACACCACCAAATCCCATGGAAAACCAAAACAATCCCGCCAGACCTTGGATTGATCAGGATTTCACGGTTGTACCCAGACCCCAACACCCATTACCGAAACATCTGAAGAAATGGCTTCCCAAATTTGACTCAGATTCAAAGCAATTCGCCGAGGATCACATCAAAAAATTTATGCTGGCCACTAGACTCCAAAGTGTTGAATGCGAGGATGTAGTATGTATATTATTTC